>MCJB01002658.1:206906-248988 GCA_002018475.1 Nicotiana obtusifolia | reverse complement strand
GTTTAGCCCATCCTGAATTTGAAATAAAGCCAAGGCCAAGTCAATCTTAACTTGCCGAAACCGGTTCATTACATTAACCGTTCAAGGTTATCTCGAGATACGGGCTTTATTCAGTCGATCGTAGAAAACTTTATAATCCTAGCTAAGGCAGGAAATGGCGAGACATGAAATTTGCAGAACAAAGTCAAAATAATATAAAGGATGTTTATATACAATGAAGGAATTCTTTTATATGTTCAAACTACAAAAACAACTCTTCTACGGAACAACGTCAGTCGGAGCCGTCTTCATCTTCCTCGGGGAAAGTTTGCTTCCTCATCTCAGCTTCGATCCTTGTTGCTTCAGCGACTTCAGAGGATAGATCGAAACCCCGAGCTTGCAGCTCCTCGAGAACGGAGAGACGGGTCTAGCATTTGGTATACTCGACCAGCATCTTCGATTACTCTTGGGCGGCTTCGGCATCAGCTCTATATTGAGCTATCAAATCCTCAGCATCGGCCTTAGCGGAAGCGATCTCCGACTTTGCTTCTTGCAGCTGGTTGACCAGATCCCCCCGATCCTGGGTGAGTGACTCAACTTGGTGCTGGAGGGATTCGGTGTTCTTGGTTAGAACTCCGACCCTCTCCCACGCCTCCGAGATTTGTCCTTCTAAGCAAATTTGGAGGGCCTCTTTTTCCGAAGTCAGAGTCTCGTCCATGCTTTCCAACCGCTAGTTTCAGCCTTAGCCTCGTTCACTTCAAACCGGAGTCGGTCTAACCGATTGGTCAGTTGCCCCAGCTGGTCAACCTCTTTGTTGTGCTTCCTCCGCATGAAATCTAGCTCGGCCCGAAGGTTCGACATCTATCCTTCGAGCCGCTGACGTTGTGCCCGTTCCTGTGTCATTCCTTCCTTGATCCGAAGAAACGCCTAATGGTGAAACACCGAAGACTGCAAGGTATACATATTAAGATAGTCAGTGCAGACATAGGGATAAGATATTGGGTATAAGATAAAACACATAAGGAAGCATACCCTGTTCGATGCCTACTGAGCTTTGTTGAGTAAGCATGACCAGTCCACTGCATTCATCGCGGCCTGGTCCTCATCGATCACCAAGCAATGCAGATAGCTGGCCACGCCTACCGGTGCACCCAATACTCGAGCATCCTCGGGGATGGCGAACGTTATCACCCTCTTCCGATCGGGGTTGGAGCTCCGAGCAGGAAATTTGTCGACCAATTTGGTACCAACAGACAGACTCCTTGTATTGCCCTTCCTGTGTCAGCCCGAATCCCGGTTCTCATTCTCGCCTCGAGATCCTCCCCTCGAGGAGTGCAAGCTTCACCGACGGTTGACTCGGGGACTACACGAGGTGGCTGATTGTTTAAAGTTTCGGGGCTCCTTTCCCCATCGGAGCCATCGATCACTTGGATGGTAGGGTCGGTGACTGTGACTTTGCGGGCCCTCATCTTTTTCCTGCTTTTCCTTTTCTCGGGCTCTATAGGACCGGGAGCTTCTTTTCTTCTTCCCCTCTTCTTTCTCCGAAATGGGGAGAGGGCGAGGAGCTTCCCCACCGGTGGGTGTCGACCTCAATTTGGCATCTTTCGAGACACCTGCAAAGCGAGATTTCAAGAGTTAGAGCTGACATCGATTACCCCAAATGAGAAAGACAAATATGACCTAGCTCACCGTGATTTTTGGCCTCCCAAAGGCCTTTCGATATTTCTCGCCAGGCTCGCTTTGAGTAGGTCCTTTGAGCCACTACTCTTCGGACCCAATCCTCCAAGTGTTGAATTGCGGCCGGCGTCTGGGAAGCGGCTGTACCTTACAGAACATATTGATTAAATATTTGAAGGAAAGAAATAAATGGCTTTAAGTAAAATGACACTTACGACTTAAGTTCCACTTCTCAGGGAATGGCATGTATTCTGCGGGGATCAAATCGGAGGTCCTTATTCGGACAAATCGACTCATCCAGCCCTGGTCTTTGTCTTCATCAATGCTCGAGAACGGAGCCTTGCTGGCCCGGCGAGCGAGTTTTATTAGCCCCCTTCGGAACATCCGGGGACTATATAATCGAAGAAGGTGGTCAGCGGTGAAGGGATTGCCCCCTTCGACCTTACTCACGAAGAAGCGGAAGAGATGGACAATATGCCAAATGAATGGATGAACCTGACTCAAAGTAACGTTATATCTTTTACAAAAATCAACAATTACGGGGTCCAAACGTGAAAGGATAAGTGTATACGCTTAGGTAACCTTCCACGTGAGTGGTAATCGACTCACTCGGAGAAGGGACTACCACATCTTTATCGGCCCAGTTGCACTCTGCCTTCACCCTGTCAAGGACTTTGTGGGTGATCGAGCTGATATACATTGAGACCGGTTCACCTAGGCCGGGCACTGAAGAAGACTTCTCGACTTTGAAGTCGGAGCCGATAAAACACCCAACTAGTATAAAGGCCTTCAAAGGAGGTTCTGCGGAGGTTTCCTCAACGCGAACGGGCTCAGCCTCTTCAGCGGGCTGAGAAGGTGAAGATTGTTGCTTCTGAGGAACAGATTTAGAAGTTTTGGCCATGGTGATTGAGCAATAGAGACGAAAAGCAAAGAAGTGTAAGGTGCAAGAGAGATTTTGTGATGCGAAGATGCAGAAAACTAGAAGTAGCAGGTTGTTGAGCAGCGTAAAGGTGTGGAACTCAAAGAGTGAGGGAAGTATTTATACTTTCCCAAAAGCGGCAGTTCAAAGCACGAGGTAAGGGAGCATTAAATGGTACCTGCAGCAGTTGCAGGGTTTGCAGTCAGACAAGACAAGCAATGATTTCCTTTGGCAACTGTCACGTGCGTCACGGCGTTGCCGTCACACACCAGTAAAAGGTTTTCTAAGGTTGAGTGATTTGATGCTTCGAACTTCGTGTCATGCTCAATGAGTATGCTGTTGTTTGACCTAATCTCGAAGTACGGCGATTCATATCGTTTTTTGTCATTACACTCCAATAAACGAGGGAACTATCTATATTGGGTCGGATACAACCGAGCATATAAGGAAGGTCGGGCTCAAGTGTTTCAAGACTGGATTATTTAAATCGGGATTAGCATTTTGGGAAGGAAAGCCCGAGGTCGGGCGTCATTGGATTCGGAACTGGAGCGATCGAAATAAGGCAATCGACACCGATCGGGGAAGATACATTTTATGGTAAAAGGATCAATTTCATATAACGGGAAGGCCGGAAATCTCGTGGAATAGTGATATCTCGGCGGGAATCACGGTCTCAACCATCAGAGACGTTCAGTGTTTCTAGGGATATTCCATCCTATAATTAAGTTGATTTATCTTGTAATTAAGTCTTTTACCATATGTAGAACTCTCCTCTTACCTATAAAAGGGGCATTCAACTTCATTGTATGGAAACGAAATACACAGTGGAATACTGATTATCATTTTCTATCTATCTCTTACCAAAGTTGTCTATTTTTCATTGCATATTGCTCAATTACAGAAAATTCATTCCACCTCAACGGTTTGATCATCCCTTTATTTACTTAAGCCAATTATTATTTCTACTGTTATATTTTTTGTTGTATCAAATTATTTCACGTATCCTTAACACCGCGAATAAATTCAATTGTTGCTCGAATTTTAGAGTAAACAAAAATCTATGATGACTGCCTTCCTTTCCATTTCATATGAATTACCTACTATTACTGAGTTGGGTTTACTAGTCTAGCATAATGTTTCTGTTATTTGCCACTATTTTCCCCATTCGTACATAACATTGTTTCTGTCCTTTCTCAAGATAGCTTGGTACAGATTTTAGTACCTTTAAGGATACTATAGTAACTTTAACAGAAAAATATGCTCATGGGCACTTTTTTACCAAACATATTACTCTCTCTGTTTCAATTTAGATGAGGTAGTTTGACTCGGCATGGAGTTTAAGGAAAAAAAAAAAACTTCTAAAACTTATGGTCTTAAAAGTTTAAGGGGTAAAAGTTTTGTGGGACCATGACATTTGTTTGGTTATAAAAGCTTCTCATTAAGGGTAAAATGAGTAAACTAAAAAGTTTAAAGTTGAATTATTTCTAAATTTAAATATGTGTCATTTATTTTGAAACAGACTAAAAATAAAAGTATCG
This sequence comes from Nicotiana obtusifolia, assembly GCA_002018475.1. NCBI lineage: Eukaryota > Viridiplantae > Streptophyta > Magnoliopsida > Solanales > Solanaceae > Nicotiana > Nicotiana obtusifolia. Next base: position 244,875 of record MCJB01002658.1, on the reverse strand, counting down.
CACCTAATTTAAAACGGAGGGAGTACTGTTTATTTTTAGTTTTACTATATGTATCCAAACACTTATAAAACCCACACAAACACTAAAAAAAGTACTTTAAGCACTTGATGCTTAAAAGTTACTTTTATTTAGCTAATTTTATATCGGTTTAGTCTACGTAAGCAAAAAAAAGAAATTGAGGGCGTACCGCAACCTCTCTGATCGATTGAGTCGGTGATTCTATATAGTCATTTAAGTAATTTTGTATTTTTCACATGCCCAAAATACTCTAAAGATTAATTCCAAATTTTAAAAAAAAAACAATTTTAAAAAATGCCATATAGAAGTATTACTTGATTAGTTGTATCAGGGTTCCCTGAAAGAATAAAATACGGTCAACAACGAGATACGTAATCAACGAAAAGATCATCAGTATTAAAATAGGGATAATACATAATTACCCATTAAATTTATAGTATATTCCCTAAAGCCCCGTTTAATTTTGCGAGAGTCCTATAACCTCTGTTTTTATTTCAGTGTAATTATTTCCTCGTTTTGAACTTGTGTGGCACTTGTTGCATAGTGCACTTGATGCCTGCGCGTGAAGTGTTCCAAAATAGCTCTTTTCTTTTATCCTTTTTCTTTTTGTTTTTTCTCTCTTATTTTTTTTTTTCTATTACTCTATTCTCATTTAACCATCTCCATACCTCTCTTCCCCACCCACCTATCTCCAATTCCTCCGCGACTAGGTCTCCCCCAACAAATTCTGCCTCATTTCCAACGCAATAAAGCATTGGCCAGCCACCACTCTCTGGCATTCCACCCCTTAATTATGCGGGAGTCCTATGACCCCCTCTGTTTTTATTTTTAGTATAATTATTTCCTTCTTTTGAGCTATGCTGCGTAGTGCACTTTATGCGGGTGAAGAGCTCAAAAATGGCTTTTTTTTTCCTTTTACTTTTGTGTTTTTCTCTCTTATTTTCTTTTTCCTATTACTCTATACCCATTTAACCATTTTCATATCTCTCTTCCCCACCCCACCCCTCTCCAATTCCTCCGTGTCTACGTCTCCCCAATAAATTCTGCCTCATTTCCAACGCCATAAACCACTGGCCAGCCACCACTCTCTGGCATTCCACCCTTATCTCTTTAATACTCTCTCTTCCTCCTCCGTTTCCCTTCATTTTAATCGGACCCGAATTATGTGGGTTATCTGTAGAAGCATAATGATTGTTTTCGTAGTGAGTATGGAACTTTAGGTCACGATTGTGACCCGGAGTTTACTTGGGCTTCTGAAGTTTTTGGGTGTTTGCCTGAAGCTGTGAACCTTCAGATTGGTAATGATTTGTCTGAATTTTGTGGTGGTGATTCTAATCTTCAGAATTTGATTTTTTTTTTCAAGCAAATATACCTCTAAGCTGATTGCTTAGAGGTTATGTATATATATCAAAACAAAACAAAATAGTTTACAAATTGTCCAAAAACTAATAATCTAAGACTAGTCTAATGACTATACAAAAATTAATATGTAAGCCAAATCTTCATCGTGATGGCATATGTATTCTTCTGTCAATGCAAAATATAGTAGCACCTCTAAAGCTCTCACCAGGCGCCAGATTTTGCGATCCAATGATCATGACAGACATGAATCCATCTTCCTTCACACTGCTTCAATTCTGTACACGGCTATGTACTTCTTGTGTTTGTGACTATTCTCAACCTATCATCGATCCCTCTTCTGCTTAGATGACGTCGAACCAATTCGTTTTTGGCCGATTTCAAACTCAAATATTGATGTCGATCTTTTTCCGATATCTAAGCAAATGTTATCGAACAACTGACCTCGAGTAGACGGTCCCGAGATAAACAGGCTGTCTGACCAACCTCGAAATAAGGTACTCCTCGAGTGAACATTTTCTTGCTCCGATTTACCTCGAATCCAATACCTCACTGCATTATGCCTCGATACTCTATTAAACCACCTCCAGATTGAGCATGATAACACACTAATACCACTGGATAATGTTGTAACAGTGCACCAATTCTAATGCAGTAAGGCCAAAGTTCATCATGTACATCCATTAATCTGGAGCTCTTCTTCTTGCAATCCTAATCCTAAGATTAGGTATTTGCAATTTATCTAGATTGATTAGCTTTCTTCCTGCACTTGGTAAATCATTGAAAGAATTAAACTGTAAGGTACCTGATAAATTAATCCAGTAAATCCATCCGGGCCACTTGCACTCTCTCCGCTCAGTTCGGACACTGCTGCCTTGACCTCGTCTAATGTTGGGTATCTGCACAACTCCAAATTTTGATCGATGGTTACCATCGATGGTACATTGTCCAGCATCGAAAAATCGGTCACATCTTCTTCGCTCGTGAACTGCCTTCGATAAAAATCGACTGCTGCCTCGGACAAATGCTCATGGCCTTCTAGCCACGATCCATCTCCATTCTAAATTCTTTTCAATTGTAACTTTTGTCTCTTCCCATTGACATGATTGTGGAAGAATTTAGTATTTCTATCTCCTTCCTCAAACCAAGTCATTCCAGCTTTTTGCTTCCAATACTGCTCTTCCATGCTGAGATATCTTTTCAATTCGGCCTGTGCTTTTTGGAGTACGATTCTATTTTGTATTGTTGGCTCCTCCTCGAACAGCATCTCCTTTACTTTGACGATATCTTCCAAAATAGCTAACTGTTTGAATATATCTCCAAAGGTGTCTCTACTCCACTTGGATAAAGCTGCTTTCACCCTCTTAAGTTTATGCTTGAAAATAAGGTAGGGATCCCCTACAAAGTCTGCAATCCAGTTCTGCCTCACCACCTCCATGAACGTCTCATGTTTCGCCCAAAAGTTCAACAATTTGAATGGCTTCACACAACTTACAATCTGCTCCCCACATATCATTAGCAACGGGGCATGATCGGACCTGGTTCTAATCAAGTGCTCCACTTCGATCGTGGGAAATAGATTTTGAAATGGCATATTGACAAGGACTCTATCGAGTCTTTTGAATATGCACTCCGCATTCGACCTCCCATTCCACCACGTGAACGGGCTGCCTTTGTACCCCTGATCGAACAGTCCACAGGAGATCACACAAAATGCGAAATCTTCGTACTCCGGAGGGTGAACTGGCAATCCACCTATCTTTTCGTCCTCATGAAGCACTACATTGAAATCCCCTCCCACCAGCCAAGGGAGCTCCAAATCATTCGCCATATAATATAAATTGTCCCACAATTCCAGCCGTTCAAGTGCATCGCATTTAGCATAAACAATGGTCATCATGATTTGATGCCCTAGTTCATGGTGCAGCACTTTAACGGTTACCCGCTGCTCCGTTTCCATCACCAATTCCCATTCCACCACTGCATCAAAAAATAACCAAATCTTCCCATTTATGTTCGAGAATGCAGTCTCCATGTGATGTCTCCTTCTATATCTTTGTATGTGTCCAGCTTTTTGAAAAGGCTCCATCAGTGCAATAACACAGAAATTATGTTCTCTATGCATATTGATGACTCTTGGAAAGGCCTGCTCCGTATTAACAGACCTAATGTTCCATATAAGTGTCTCCATCATCATTTACTATGTGAAGGTGCCCTCCGAGGCAAGATCCGTGTAGGTTGAACTTGTTCCTTGATATGTGGCTTCTGTTGCTTTTTGTTCTTCTTCACTGTTTTTGGGCTCGATATATGTGATATATCTGCTTCTCGAGCTACCTGTTTAAAGTTTGCAGCAGTAGACTCATTATCACCTTCTTCCTCGATCAACTGGTTCTCAATGATGATATTTCCAATCGGTTCCACATTGTGCGTAACTAAGTCATGCAGGGTCTGCAAAGGACTCTTCATTGGCACATTAACCTGTAGTTGGATATTCTGCTCCAAGCTTCGCTTGGGAATTATCATCATTGTTTGATCACTATCCTTTAACACCTCTATAGACTGAAGGTCATGTATGTCTCTACCCTTAGGGTTTGCCGGTACAACAGTGGCTGCTTTACTTTGATCTTCGGTGGTAGCAAACTCATGTCGATCCTCCCGATATACTGGAACACCATCCACAGTTGCCACCAACTCCCCAGTATTGACCGATTCAACCTCGAGACCTGTTGACTTCGATACACCCTCGACTGGATCTCGATTAGCAATAAACTCGGTCGAGGCTGACCCCAATTCATCTACAAGTCGGTTGCCTGACTTGTTCTCTATTGCACCTCGATCACTGTCTGCCTTGAACTTATTAGGACTCTTTGTGACACTTTGGTCTGATTCTGTAGACCCTCCTTGACCATCCAATTCCTTGGTTTCCTTTTCCAATCTCAATTTATCATATGTTTGAGATGGAACCTCGTGACAAGAATGATTAGTTGTCACATTTAGCTTTCTCAACTCATCTTTGTCCATTCCGAATCTTCTGTGCACCCAATCGATTGTGGCTTCTTTTCGAGCTCTTTCATCGATCTCTGCGTCTCGATCACCATCTTCGACAGCATGTTTCGAGACTAGGTGATCGACATCGTGAACATCTCGATCACCAATTTCGATCTCAGCATCTTTCGAGGTTGGATGATCGATCTGTGCATCTCGATCACCAACTTCGGTATCAGCCTCTTTTGAGGCCGGATTATCGACACTGCTCGCCCTTCTATTCCCATGCACATTATTCACCACTTGATTCCCATGCAAATCAGAGTTTTTATTCAATACTTGCTCAACTGCCTCTTTCTTCACACGTAAATTTTCCAGCTTCTTATTTGATGTCTCTCCATTATTTGCAATCTGTGATACAAATTGCTCTACATCCTCCATATCCAATGCATCAAATTTGTTTGTGACTTTGAGCTCCTGCACTATGTTTTTACCTTTATCCTTGCCATTTCCTTTGTCATTGACCTTTGCATCATCTATAATATGGCCTCTATTATCCCGTTGATACTTATTATTTCTAGCTTGCATCCATTCCTGTCTAGCTTGTTGCATAATAGGTTTGCCCACAACCTTCCCACTTGTGAGAACCATCGTTGAATTGGCTGCAGTACCAACAATCTCCTTTTCTTTATTCTTTCTATCATCGAGGGGCCTTAAATCTGGTTTGATCACCCAACACTCATCTTCATTATGACCTTGCTTCTTGCAGCTCTTACAATACTTAGGCATATAGTCATACCTGATTTTTATCCACTTTGACACCTCTGGGCCAGTTTCATCCTCCTCCTCGACAATTTTGATCCTTTGTGGTAAGTTGGCTAACAAATTCACCTCGACTTTTACTTTTGCACAACTGGGTCTAGTACCATGTTGTGTAGCCAAATCCACGTGTAAGGGATTTCCTACTGCCCGGGCAAGAGAAAATACAAACTCCTTACCAAAGAAATTAGGAGGGAGTTCTGGAAAGCTGATCCATGCCACTGCAATCGGAGTTTCCTCCTCAGGTGTCCACCATGGGTTCCACTTCGAACATCTCATCTGCCACATGACACCATCGACCTTCAATAGTAGGCCGGCTTCGATAGAAGATGAATATAATCATCCATCAACGACAGCCTTATCAGCACATGGTTGTCCTCGATCAATCCAATAGAACATGAGCCTTTTAGTTCACACTGGATCGGGATCACTTTGCGTAGCTCATTGAGCACAGGTTTGCCGTACGAGAATTTTCCAAGAACTGCCAACTGCAAACCTTGTTTCACGATGGATTGCTTTACTTCTGCCTTCTTCTATCGTACAATGGGTTCGCCGTGTAGATACTCAATAGGTTTGATAGGGACAGTGGGTAGGGTTTGAGCGACGGCGTTCAAAGCTTTAGGTTGAAGTAGATCTGCGTATTTTTGGGTTGGATTTATGGGTGTATTTGATGTGACTGGTTGTGGGGGTGAGGAAGACGACTGACCAGCACCATCAGGTGGCTGGCCAGTGGCCGGCGACACCATGAACGACGTGAGTGTGAGCTTCGCGTTTTTCTTCGCAAATCGCCAATCGCCAGAGCTTCTCTCTCCTCTCTCTAGCGCTCATAATTTGATTTACTTATAGTTTTGTGATGATTTTAATTTTTAAATTCTAATTTGGTGGTGATTAAATGGTGTTTGATGTTGGCTACAATGAAGGTGATAACTATGACAATGGTGGTGGTAGATACAATAAATGGAGGCGCTGAAAGTGATAAAAGGAATCAATGATGGATAAAACAGAAAAAGGAACAATCGAAAAATAAAGAAAAAAAATTCAAATAAAAATGACATGGCATCACATGATTGGCGCGTGTGTTTTACATTTATTTGTGAAACTAGTGCTAGTCAGAAAAGAAGATATTTATACCACTTTAAATTATCAAGGAAATTATAGAACCCTGCAAAGTTAAAAGGGGCATTAGATAATATGCTACAACCCCATGGGATAATTATGTATTATCCCATTAAAATACATAAAATATGAAAGAAATATCCTCATGGAGTCAGCAGTCCGACCAGTTTTCTCCACTTGGCTGTATACTGCATTTTTTATTTATATATTATCTGAAAAGAGAAAAAAGTATATGAAAAGAACCGTTATTAAAATAGAGTAGTTTAATCTAACTTTCCATCTGTTATCCTATATATTATGGCTTAATCAACCTTTTTTAGTCAATAAACGTTGGCCTAGAACAAGATTTTTTTGCCTTTGATTGGTAAATGCCTAGATCCAACAGCTACTAATCATTATTCTTGGAAAAACAGGCTGATTTGGGGGAATATATAACGGTATTCCCGGTCTTACTAAAGGTTCTATGCAAATTAGATTTCAAAAGTAAGTCATTTTCCAAAGCAAGTAAGGGTGTCCATTATTCAGATGAAACCGAAAAATCAAAATGAACCAAACCGAAATTTTAATTTGGATTGTTTTTTCGGGTTTTTAGTTTTAGTTTTATTTCGGATTGAGAAATAAAAAACAAAAAAATTTAAAAATTTAAATATAATATGTGTGTGTGTATAATGATTCAACCAGTCCTTTTGAGCTTTGGCGTTCCATTCGATGGTTTGAGACTTTGAGTAGTTTCGTATTATGTATTATGACTTGCGTGTATGGTTGGTTCTGGTTTTCGAGCTGTTCGGGGTTGATTTCGAATAACAATTCTCGTTTTAGAAGCTTTAAGTTGGAAGAGTTTACCAAGGTTTGACTTTGGATAAACAGACTCGGAATCGGATTTTGATTGATAGGTTCATATGATAATTTTGGACTTGTACGCATGTTCGAATTTGATTTCGGAGGTTCCTAGAAGAATTCGATATTATTTGTCCGAAGATGGAAATTTGGAGAACTTAAGAGTTCATAAGTTTGGCCATGAGTTGACTTTGATATAATTGGACTTCAATTGGTATTCCAAGACATTCAATAAATCTGTATGGTTGAATTAAACTTGTGCGCAAAGTTTGAAAGTAATCTGAAGCGTTTAAGTGTGATTCAGACACTCTTTTGAAAGATTGAAGATTTAATAACTTAAGAGAAATTCTATTAGGTTTGAGCCTCGATTCTTTGTTGTGATATTTTCATGGCTGTTTTGAGGCTTTGAATAAGTTTGAATAATATATTTGTACTTGTTGGTATGATTGGATAGGGTCCCAAGGGGCTCGCCTTTGTTTTGGATCATTGGTTGAGAAACTAGCTAAGGATTTGAAGTTTGACCATGATCAATATCAAAATCAAAATAACCTCTTTCCAGTGTTCTGAATGCGCTGAGCAACTTCGTAGCGTGTTTTATGATTGAAATGTATATATGGTTTGTGTCCGGGAGGTTTCAAATGAGTTTTGGGTGCTAAAACGAACATTTTCTAATTCCTGTTTTTTTCTGGTGTAAGTAATTACGAAAATATCATTTATGTCCCTGAAAATTTTAGATTTCTTTTAAAGCATGAAAACATCATTTCTCCCTTATTTTAAGGCCATATTGGGTGATTCAAGAGGTTATCTTTGGTGTAATCTCACAAGGATCATGTTGGACTTATCTAACATGCGTTTCGGGATCATCTAAGACCTTATTTTGGCTGGGACAATTACTGCATTTTTTTCTTTTTCCAAGTTTTATTACTCTTTCTCACAAATTTTTGGAGCTCGGTTTTGACTCGAATTTGTTATTATTTCATGATTCCAACTTCGATTTTAGTGTCTGATAAATGATTTGAATTGGAGAAATTGAAGATTTTAGTAAAAACTTTTCTAAAACATAAATTGATGGTTTGAAGGACGATTTGAGGTCGGAATTGACTGATTTTGGTATGGTTGGACTCATATCAAAATGAATGTTCGAAATTTATGAGTTTTGACAGGTTCCGAGGTGCAAGCCTGGAGTTGACCTTTTTGGTTGACTTTATTATTTTAGTTAAATATCGCATCTTTATTATCCGAAATTATTTCCTATAGCTTTTATTTATGACATTAAAGTATTTTGGCTAGATTCGAGCCGTCCGAAAATAAATTTGCCTGGGAAGATATTATTAGTAGATTAATCTGCCTTAAGGTAAGTATCTTGCCTAACTTTGTGTGGGGAGGGGGGGACGGGGGAGGGGAGACAACCCTTTAAGATTGAGTTTGATTGTGCTATTTGAACAATGTGGAAGACGTGTACATGAGGTGTGTAAAAGTTGACCGGTTTAGACTCTTAGGCTATTTATAAGCACTTAATTGAAGTTATTATTTTTTGTTCTATATTTCGTTGTCAAGTTATTCTTACATGCCTTACTTGAAGTCGGTATTACATGTTCTAGCTTTCATTGTCAAGATTACTCTTATATGCATTTATTGGTGTTGTTGTTACATGCTATTTTCTCCATATTGAGTTATTCTCGTGCATTTAGTCGTAGATGCTATTTCATGCTTTTTCCTTCATTGCTAGGCTTATGTTATGTACTTGAATTGGAAGTTTCCATTTCATGGGGATACCTTCATTCTTGAATTATTGAAGTTGTAGTTGCGAAAACTATCAACACATTGTGGTTGAAGTTGTTGATTATTGAGATGTCTTTCCTCATTAAGCTGTTCCTCATTCACTTTGATGTTATTGAGATTCTTGTGCACATTATGATTGAGTCATCGACTATGTGTTGTGGTAATATCGGTATTGCTGATGTTGTAAATGTTGTGGCATATGGGCATATGTGGTGCGGGTTGATTATTGTTGTCATATTGATGCACATGTGTCAGTATAAGAATAGGGTTAGATGTGCATGCGACGAGATAAAGTGGGATTTATGCGCATGTTTCTAGTAAGGGAATTAATTGAAGCCATGTGGTACGATACGAAGGCTAAAACGCGTGTATCTATTTCGAAAAAATTTGTTTTTAGAAATATAAATGGAAGGCTGGAAGATTGTGATTGTGACTTGTGAAATGTTATTATGAGGTGTGGTACCTCGGTTGTGAAATCTTATTGTACATTCTATATTGGAACGACTTGTTGATTGAACAATTATTGTTTTCCTTACATCATTTCACTTGTATTTTGGTTATATTTGGTTATTTGTTGTTCTTCTTGAGTTGAAACGATTGTGATTTCTTGCGTGAGCCATGCACTTTACGTGACTTGTTGTGTTGCTTTAATGTGCAAATCTTTGCCTCTGTTGTTAGTGATGAGTTGATTGTCAAGATGAATTTACTTGCGTGGAGTCATTATCTCATATTCTGTTGAGTTGTTGGTAACATAACGGTTTTAAATAAAAGAATTATTAACGTGCTTTCTTTTATGCTACTCTTACGATACAACTTGTTATCTCACTCGATGCTTTACTATTTTTAAATAGTTATCATATTTTTACATTAATTAGATTCTCAAATTAAACTCGTTATCCTATTTGATGTTGTACCATATTTAAATCGTTAACACGCTTTACTTTCACAAAATTCTATATTTAATTCGATAAAATGTACATGGTACCACGTGGATCTTGTCGTGCGAAGGTGATCGATAATGTGGACACGAAGTGCCATACATGTAAGACTCAGAATTGTGGCTTCTGATTTGTGGTTACGAGATGTGGTGTCTCAGGAAACTCCTGTTGTAAGACATACATTGGGAACGATTTTCTTACTTGAATTGTCATTATTTCCTTAATTAACTTCATTCATATTTCATCTGTATTATGATTATGTTGCTGCTTATTTACCCGTTTACTTCGTGTGCCATTTTCGTTTCTACTATTCCATTGTTAGTTTTATATTAATAATCTTTCCGTTATTATCCTTACATTGATGTTCATTCTATTGCAAGTTTTATGTTAATATATTGCACATGTTTTATGTCTAGTGAGTGTCTCGATTTACCTCGTCACTACTACACCGAGGCAAGTCTTGATACTTATTGGGTACCACTATGGTGTACTCATGCTACGTCTCTACACATTTTTGAGCAGATCTAGGTACTTCGGATCGTATTGGTCTTGAGAGTTGTGTTTGCACGGCTGGATAATTCAAGGTATACCTGGTTGACGCTCGCAGGCATCGGAGTCACCTCATGATATCATCTTTACTACTATTTATCTTTATTGCAAGCAGTATTGTACTTAGAAATTCTAGTATATTTCGGCAGAGCTTTTGACTCCGTACTACCAAATCTGGAAATTATATTCTTATTGTTCAGTTCTAGTTACGTTATTTCATTTATCAGTTTAATTTTTATATAGTTGAATTGATTATTTCTACTAAATCTCTTCATGTATCAGGCTTACCTAGTCTTAGAAACTAAGTGCCATCATAATTCCTAAGGCAGGATTTTGGGATCGTGATAATAGGGGAGTTAGAATTTAATATTTCATCACTTTCGATCTTGCTTAATTACTGGCCTATTTGGACTAGGGTATATAATGTCTCATTCTTCGTCTTTAAAATATAATTCCTTATTCCTCGTCTTTACTAGATTGTTAAAATAGATTTACATAATACATAATTTATGGTGTGTTGGGATTTTCTTCTGAGAACACTAGTTGATTATAATTTTCCTCTTTCAATAATTAAGCTTATTGTGAGTTGTGTTACTGGCGCATTTCTATTATTTGGAATATTGAGACTTCACCTGCCTTTAAAATGAATAGAGGACTTTGGCAGGGTGATTGTTAATTACCTTATCGCTTTGAGTTATTGTTGACCTGAGTGGATTTGGTTTTGATGATTGACAAAGGAACACATGCATGAACCAGGTCCATGGATAGTATACACAGGTGAAGGACAGAATCAAACAAAAGGCATGCACGTGAAAGGGATAAGTATAAGTAGTTTTTCAGATAATCCCTACACGAAAAAGTTACATATTTGATAAGGAGATGAATCCTTACTTGAAGAGAACTCTATCCAAGATAAAGAAGGATTTAGAACATGAAAATAATTAGAACTCTTCCACCAAGGAGGAGTAAAACATCAGGTTTCTAGTTAACCCTTATTTTACTAGCAATATAAATATCAGTTTGTTCTCTTTTACAGGTGACACACACACACTGAAGTTAAGCAAGAACTGAGAGCAAAAAAGCAAGGCATTTTGCAAGCAATTCCCATGTGTTTCAAGAGTGTGAACCTGAAGCTACATGAACCAAAAAGAAGAACCAGTTCCATGTGTCTGTCTTTTATTATAGTTCAATTGTAGTAGGTGCTTTTGAGTTGTACCTTTCAGCTTTTGTTAAAAGCATTTGTACTAGGTACTTGAGTTGTGTTGTTCAAGTTAGAGTTTATTTGAAGCAGATGCAACAGTCTATGACTTGTTGCTATAAAGGTTAGAGTTAATCTTTAGGTTTGCAAGAGTTTGTAAACATTGTTGTTTGCTCAGAGTTGTAGTGAACTTTTGGGAAAAATCCTACTGGGTAGTAGGTTGTGGTTTACTCATCTTTTGAGAAGTGTGTTTTCCACGTAAAACTTATTTATTCCGCAACAATAGATTAAGGAACGCATAGAAGAACCGGGTCCTTCTATGATTAGTGCACTCGAAAATTAGATACCACACAAATCACCCTCCCCCCTCTTGTGTGGTATTGAAGTATAAAATATCAATTGGTATCAGAGTGGGTTATCCTTGAAGAGGCTAACACCCTAGGAAAAGATCAAGATGAGTGCACCACCTAAAAATTAGGAAAAGCAATCCACTAGTAGGCCACCACTCTTCAATGGCAAGTACTGCTCATAGTAGAAAACTAGGATAAGAGATCACATGCAGGGAGAAGATTACAAGCTATGAGATATTATCACCGATGGTCCACTGCCAACAATGAAGAAAAATGCTGAAGGTGAGGATGTTCCAAAGACAAGAACTAACTGCAATGCTGAGGACTTGAAGAAGTGGGAGAAAAATGCTAAAGCCAAGAAATGGCTTGTTTGTGGACTTGGTCTTGATGAGTACAACAGAATCTAAGGCTGTTCCACCGCCAAGAAAATATTTGACACACTGCAAGTTGCCCAAGAAGGAATAACCCAGGTAAAAAGATCAAGAGGAACTTTATCGTTTTCCCAATATGAAAACTTTGCGATGAGAGATAGAGAAACCATCAAGGAGATGTACACGAGGTTCACTATCTTGATAAATGAACTAAAGTCTCTTGTAAGGACTATTCCTGAAGAAGAAAGGGTTGAGAAGATACTAACTAGGGTATTACCAATCATATTGGAAAGCAAAATCACTGCCATTCAGGAATTAAAGAAGATTCCTACACTTTCTTTAGATGAGTTGATTGGAAATCTCAAAGCTTATGAACATAGAAGGCAAACCATGAAGATGGATGTACCTAAGAAGAAAATGGGTCTAGCACTCAAAATCACTGAAGGTTCTGATTTGGAAGATGATAAAATGGCAATGATTACCAAAGACTTCAAGAAGTACATAAGGAGAGGAAAAGGGTTCTTCAAGAAGTGGAAGCTACATCAAGTCTAAAGATCCAGAAAAGCAAGAAAATGATGGATGCTATAAATGTGGAAAGCCTAATCACATGATCAAGAACTGTCCCTTGTAGGAGATTGAATTAAAAAAAGAAGTAAAGAGTTGGACGAAGGAACAGGAAAAAGGAACAAGTTCATCCCAAGAAAAGCAACAACACAGAATCAACAAAGGCAAAGGTTGTTGCTTGGGAAGATAGCTCAGAGGAGAGCTCAGATGATGATGACGATGATGATTATGATGATGACGATGATGATTATGATGATGAAAGAGCTCTAATGGCTATTACAAAATCTAATGAAGAATCGGAGGTAAGTGTCTTTCAATTAAAAGATAAGATAAGTTTCTGTCTAAGAAAGATTATATGAATTACTGCTAGAGTTAATTGATGAGTCTGAAGATGTGAATAATGAAAAGGAACTATTGTCAAAGGAATGTGTCATTTTGAAAGCAAAGTGCAAAAACCTGGAATAACTTAGGGCTTGTGAAACTGAAAATGAAAATGAAATGTTGAAGAACCAGGTTCATGCACTTGATAAAACTGTTTTAGAACATAGACCTAGAAACCATAAAATTGAAGTTAGTAACATGTAAAGAAATAGCTAGTGACACAAAACTCACACTAGAAGAAGATTTAGGTAAGGTGAAAGATGAGTTATATAAAAGGAATAAACAGGTAAGAGCTTTGAAAGAGGACTTGACTAAGGTTAAGCATGAGCTAGACAGAACATGTAAATAGAAAAGGTCCTCTGATGCACTTTCGTGGCTACAAAAACACTATAGTAGCAATAGAAGGGGACTTGGCTTCAGGAACTATGCACCTAAATTGGATCCCAAAAGCAAGTATCTCACACTCTTTTAAGAATAAGATTTGCTCTCATTGTGGTAACACTGGACACTATAAAAGTGAATGTGCTGCAAAAGAAAAAGCATTTCTAACAAAAACATATTCTAGGGAAAAATAGGTTACCAAGTTGGGCTAAAAATAATTTAATTTATCCTTTTGCCTAAAAAAGGGACCCAAGCTAGTTTGGGTTCCTATGACTAACTCCTGATTTTCTTTTGCAGGTCCAAGTGAAGGAGAGTAGCCAAATATGGCACATGGATAGCGGTTGCTCAAAGCACATGAAAGGAAGAAAAAATCAGTTCCATTCACTTGCGGACCTTAAACAGGGTAATGTCTCCTTTGGAAGTGGAATGAAAGGTGAGATCGTTAGAGTTGGGAAGCTAGGAAAATCTAACTCTCACTCAATTGAGAATGTCTACCGGATAAATGGACTCATCTTGATAAGTGTATCACAACTGTGTGATAGAGGAAACATGGTAGCTTTCACCTCTACAAAATGCTTTGTGATAAATCTTACCACTGACAAAATAGTTTTGCGGAAAAAAAGAGTGAACAACATATATGTGGTGGATCTTTCCATACTCTCAGATAATGAACTCACTTGCTTAAGTATGTTGGACAGTGATCCCCTCCTTTGGCATAAGAGACTTGGACATGCAAGTCTGAGTCAACTCAACAAACTAGCCTCCAAGGACTTGGTGATAGGGCTGCCTAACATTAAGTTCAAAGAAGATAACATCTGTGAGGCTTGTACAAGGGAGAAGCAGGTAAGATCCTTTTTCAAAAGTACGAGAATGGTGAGTACTACCTGGACGATAGAACTGGTCCATATAGATCTATGTGGACCAATGAGGATAATGAGTAGAGGTGATAAGAGATATGTTATGGTGCTTGTTGATGATTACTCCAGAATTACTTGGACACTGCTTTTAACATCTAAAGATGAAGCATTTTATACGTTCACTTCATTTGTTAGAAAACTCATAAACAACTTGGTAATCAACTTGCATCATTTAGGTCTGATCATGGTACTGCTTTTGAGAATGGTAAATGTTTCGAATTTTGCGACGAGTGTGGCATAGATCATAATTTTCCTGCTTCTAGAACTCCACAACAAAATGGAGTATTTGAGAGGAAGAATAGGAATTTAGAGGAAATGGCTGAGATTATGCTACTTGCTAGTAAATCGCCTCATAGCTTATGGGCAAAAGTTGTGAACATTGCATACTACATCATAAATAGGTGCATGATGAGACATCTTGTTGAGAAGACTCCCTAAGAGTTACTTAAAGGGATAAAACCAAATATATCCTATCTTTGGGCATTTGGATGCAAGTGCTTTGTGCACAATAATAGAAAAGACTCCCCAAGTAAGTTTGATTCCATAGGTGATGATGGAGTATTCTTAGGACATTCTTCACATAGTATGGCATACAAGATATATAACAAAAGAACTATTTTTGTGGAAGAAAGTGTACATGTTGTTTTTTATGAAACTAACATTATTTCTGAGAGGCAGTAACAAGATGATGAAGAGATTGGGCTGATAAGGAACTCAAATAATGAAACCACAGTCTAGCGTGAAGCTGCATCACAGGAAGGAACAAGTGATGGAACATGTCCTTCCACCCAGGGCAACCTATCAGAGGAACTGATCACTGAGCAACTGATCCTCAAACCTCGAGGGAACCTGTCCATGAACCTATTCCTCAGTAACAAAACATTGAAGGAACATCTAGGGAAAACCATTTGGTTGTGAAGTCTTCCAGGTATCAAAATTTTCATCCCATTAGGAACATAATCACTGATCCAACCTCTGGAATCAAAACCAGATCTTCTTTAAAGAATCTATGTGCTTTTGATGCTTTCTTATCTCTTATTGAACCTAACAATGTTTATGAGGCTTTGCATGATACAGATTGAGCGAATGAAATGCAAGATGAACTCAACCAATTTGAGAGAACTCAAGTTTGGCATCTGTTACCAAGACCTAAGAACAGAATAGTGATTGGAACCAAATGGGTCTTCAGCAACAAACTTGATGAAGATGAAACCGTCACAAGGAACAAGGAACAAGGAAAGATTGGTGGTTTAAAGATATAGTCAAGAGAATGGCATAGACTATGATGAGACTTTTGCTCCAGTTGCAAAATTGGAAGCTATTAGACTCCTTATAGACATTGCTGCTTACATGGAATTCACTCTCCACCATATAGATGTCAAGAGTGCCTTCGTCTATGGCTATCTAAAGAAAGAAGTGTTTGTCAAAAACAGCTAGCTTTGAAAGCATGGAATGTCCTGATCATGTGTACAAGCTTGACAAGGCACTTGGGCTCAAGCAGGCTCCAAGAGCATGGTATGAAAGATTATCTAAATTCGTGTTTGAGAATGGCTACAAGAGAGGTAAAATTGATTATACTCTATTCTTGAAAGAAAAAAGCAAAGATCTCTTGGTAGTTCACATATATGTTGATGATAAAATCGTTGGAGAGACTACTGTTAGGTTAAAAGTAAAGAGTTTGCTAAGCTAATGTGGAGCGAATTTGAAATGAGTATGATGGTTGAGCTTAATATCTTTTTAGGATTACAAATTAAACAAAATTCAAATGGGACTATGATCCATCAGCAAAAGTATGTGAAAGAGTTGCTCAAAAAGTTTAAGATGGAAGATTCAAAAGAAATTGACATTCCTATAGCAACAATCACGAAATTGGATTTGGATGTACCTTGTTCATCTATTGATCAAAAAATGTAAGGGAGAATGATGAGCTTTTTGTTTTATCTCACTACTAGAAGACCTAACATTATTTTCAGTAGGCCTTTGTGCTAGATTTCAGGCAAACCCAAATGAGTCTTACTTGAATACTGTCAAGAGGATCTTGAGATACTTAAAAGGCACAATTGATCTTTGTCTAAGGT
This sequence comes from Nicotiana obtusifolia, assembly GCA_002018475.1. Taxonomy (NCBI): domain Eukaryota; kingdom Viridiplantae; phylum Streptophyta; class Magnoliopsida; order Solanales; family Solanaceae; genus Nicotiana; species Nicotiana obtusifolia. Next base: position 228,232 of record MCJB01002658.1, on the reverse strand, counting down.
ATCCAAAAGGTAGTAATTTTGATTTAGTGGGATATGTTGATGCGGATTATGCAGGTTTTCTTTGTAAACACCCACCTGGTCATTTTGTGTATTGTAGCCCTGTTCCCCTATTTATCGCTTATTTTATATTCATTTATGGAAATGTGATATGCTGGGGTGGTTGGATTAGTTTCGGAGGGGAGGGGGTCGGAATGAGTTGGGACACTTAGTCCTAAAGTTAGAAGCTTAAGTTGAAAGAGTTGACCAGAGTTTGACTTATGCGTAGAAAACTCTGGAATGGAGGTTTGATGGTTTAGATAGCTTTATATGGTGATTTTAGACTTAGGTGCATGTCCAGGTATTGATTTGGAGGTCCGTACGTTAGTTTGAGGCTTTTTGGCGAAAATAGAAAAGTTAAAGGTTTGTAAGGTTGAGAGGTTTGACTGAGAGTTGACTTTATTGATATCGGGTTTGAATTTTGGTCCCGAGAGTTAGAATAGGTCTGTTGTATTATTTTGGACTAGTATGCAAAATTTGAGGTCATTCGGTGTTGATTTGATATGGTTCGACATTGGTTTTAGAGTTGGAAGTTCATTAGTTTTATTAGGCTTGAATCGGGGTGCGATTCATGATTTCAATGTTGTGTGACGTGATTTGAAGCTTCGAGTAACTTCATGTCGTATTTTAGGACCTTGTTGGTATGTTTGGATGAGGTCCTGGGGGCCTCGGTTGTGATTCAGATCAAGTTCGACTTCATTTTGGTCTTGAGGAACTGTTGGTCTGATGTCTGGTATATTCTTCTTCACGATCGTGACATATTGTTTGCATTCGTGTAATGTTATTCGATGACAGGTGGTTTTGTTCTTCGCGTTCGCGAAGAAGGTGACGCGTTTGTGAAGGTTTAGACGGGTTGTGCATCACGATCGTGGGAGTGGAGATGCGTTCGGGTAGATGAGGGAGGTTGGCTTGGGCACCAGGCCTTAGGCCTTCGGTTTCGCGGATAGGGTAACACGTTCGCGTAGATGTAGCACTATGAGGCATCACGTTCACAACCTGGCATCGCATTCTCGTTACAGGTTTTGGCAGCTGGTGTGTTTTGTGCTTCACGAATGCGACGAAGCTTCCATCTTCACGAAGAGGAATAACTAGGGCAAACTATGTTAAATCCCATTCCAACGGTTAGAGTTATTATATTATATTTTGAGTCGTGTAGCTCGATTTTGGGTGATTTTGGAAGGGATTTTCATGTCATAGGTTGGGGTAAGTGTTTTTGACTCGGATTTGTTCATTTATCATGATTCCATCCTTGTTTATATCATTTATTTGGTGATTTGGAGTAGAGAAATTAGGGATTTTGTAGAAATTTTTCAAAATAAAAAATAGATATTTGAAGGTCGATTTGAGGTTGAAATTCGATGATTTTGGTATGGTTGGACTCGTAATCGAATGGGTGTTTAGAATTTGCAAATATTTCGGGGTTCCGAGGTGCAAGCCCATAGTTGACTTTTTGGGTTGACTTTTTGATTTTGGTTAAAGATCTTAGCTTTATCATATAGAATCAATTCCTACATCTTGTATTGATTATAGTAAGTTGTTTGTGACTAGATTCAAGTCATTCGGAGGTCGATACGCGTGGGAAGGGCTCTTTGGAGTATTGAGCTGCGAGTTTTGAGGTAGGTAACACTTCTAAACCTGGAATTAAGGGTATTTATCCCTAGGAAACATGCTATTTTTGTTGTGTTGGAGTGACACACATGCTAGGTGACGGGCATGTGAGTATGCACCAAGTTAATCATTATCTGAGTTGATTACTATGTTGATATCATATCTTGTTTTATCCGTGTAATCCCAACCTGTTAGAGTAATTGAGTTGTGATTCATGTTAGAAATCATGTGTAAGCTATGTGCTTATTCGGTTGAGACCTAATGACGTTATTTTTATTTGTTTTGAGTTATCTGCTTTAACAGTAATTATATTCTCAGTCATGGTTCTTCATTTGCATATCATATCTCAGTCTCTGCTTGTCATTCACTGTACAACACATGTTATCATTGTTGGCCTGGGTGGTACGATATTGTAAGCCCTTGAGACTTAAGAGATTGATTATTAAGGTGGGTCTGAGAGCCGTGTTGTGAGTGATATTGTGGATTGGGCTACACGCTGCAGCATGCCATATTGACTTTAGTACTACTATTACTATTATGTGGATCAGACTGCACACCATTGCAGGCCTTATAGGCTTTGTTTAGCACTTGGGCAGGGTCTTCCCCTCCAGAGTTTGACGTATTAGCAGTGAGCGTAGTCACAGTGATATATACACGTACTTTCATGAGGGGCATTGATGCCAGGCACCCGTATAGTGCTGAGTGACTGTGTGTGATGAGTGGGCATTTGAGACAAATAGATTTTCTAAGAGTGTGAGTACTTGTGAAATATTACCATGACATCATACATTTGACATGCATATTTGACATGTAGGCGTAGAGATGTACCATTCCTCGTGCTAGTTGTACTTGACATGTTCTTATCAGTGTTAGCCTTTAATTGTTGAACATGAAAGCATGTCTAAATTTTGGTACCATGAACGAGCTGATTATGAAAATTCCTTTGAGTGAATTATTGTTATTGTCATTATATACCAGTGTTGTCATTAAATTGGACTCTGACTGTCTTCTTCTGAGCTCGTCGCTACTTTCACCCCAAGGTTAGTTATATTACTTATTAAGTACATGGGGTCGGTTGTCCTCATAATGCATATTGAACTTCGTGTGCAGATCGAGGTGCATCCGGACATGGTGACTGCTAGATCTGTGTTAGTACCTGTTTGGAGACTTCAAAGTAGCTGCCATGACGTCTGCAATCCTTGACTCTCTTTCCTTTTACTTTCCTTCAGTACTGTTCTATCACTTAGACAGTTGTAATAGAGATTTGATTTATATTTGATACTTAGAAGAGCACATGCACTCGTTGACACCAGATTATGGGGTGGTTGTAGTAGTATTTAAGTTATTTGTATCAAATATTTATGATATTTTCGCTGTTGAGTTTTATTAAAACATGTTTATTCAAATTATAATGACCCGACCGGTCGTTTTGAGCTCTAGCGCGTCGTTCGACAGTTTGAAGCTGTGAGTAGCTTCACTTTATGTTTTATGATTCGAACGCGTAGTCGTGATTGAATTTCGGGAAGCTCGGAGTTCATTCGAATGAAAAATTCTCAATTCGGAAGCTTTAAGTTGGAAGAGTTGACCAAGGTTTGACCTATGAGTAAACGACCTCGAAATTGAGACTTGATGGTTCTAATAGGTTCATATGATGATTTTAGATTTGGGCGTATGTTCGAGTTAAGTATCGAGTGGTCCGAGAGTATTTCAGCGGTTATTGTGGAAAGTTGGCATTTTGAAGGTCTTAGAATTTTCTAAGTTTGATTTGAAGAGGAATTTAGTGTTATGGATATCCATTTGGGATTCCGAGCCTTGAAATAGATTCTTATTGTGATTTGTGACTTGTACATGAAATATGGCGTCATTCCGGAATGTCTAAGGGGGATTCAGACGAGTTTGGCGAAGTTCGGATTTTGAAAGTTGAAAGAATAATTTTTATCATCAATTCGTAGTTTTGATATTTTCTAATGTGATATGTGGCTTTGACTAAGTTCGTATCATGTATTAGGATGTGTGGGTATGGTTGGAGGGGAGCTCGGGGGCCCCAGCTGCGAATTGGATTGGAATCGCATCGAGTTATGGATTTAAAGAATTGGTGAAGCTTAAGGATTTTGGTGTGATCGCACATGCGAGGTTTGGGCCGCAGGTGCGAGACCGCAAAAGTGGCCCAAGGGTCGCAAAAGCAGTTGGGGCTGAAACTGGAAGGATTTGCAGGTGCGAGGAATCTACCGCACCTACGAGCTTGTACATGCGAGCAGTGGAGTGCAGAAGCAAAAGGTGAAGAGGCATGGTCTTCTGAAAATGCAGAGGCTCAAACCCAGGTGCACTTCCGCAGGTGCGAAGTGCTTTCCGTAGAAGCGGAAGGAGGTCTGGGATGAAGACGCGCAGAAGCGGAGAAAAAATATGCAAAAGCGAATCTTTGTTCATAGAAGTAAAAGTGCTAGAGGCGGAGGGTGTTCGCATATGGGGGACCGTAGATGCGGTCAAGTGACCGCGACCGTAGGTGTGATGATCGCTGGGAAGAAGTGGGTTTTATTTTAGGACTTGGCCCATTCCTCTCACATTTTCACTTGGTTGGGCGATTTTTGGTGCTCTTAGAGAGGAAATTTCATCATCTATTGTGAGGTAAGCTATTCCCAACTGTTGTAAGTGAAATACATGGATTATATATGGATTTAAACATGAAATTTTGTGGAAATGGTGGGGTTTGGAAGGAAAACCTAGAATTTTATATTTTTAGATTTTTACTATGAAATTGGGCATGGAATTAGGAATAAATTATATATTTGAATGCGTGGTGCTATGAATAAAGTTTATCTTTGAAAAGTTTTGGAATTCGGGCACTTGGGCCAGGGGTTGACTTTGTGCACTTTCGAGCAGAGTTGGGAATTATTATAAATTGTTAAGTTATGAGTATTGAAGTATATTTTGATCGGTTTGCAGGGTTTTTGGATAGTTTCAGATCGATGGGCAACTGTTTGAGGTGTTAGAGAGGCGTTAGAGCCTGTTATTGGAGCTTCGTAGCGAGGTAAGTCTGCTGCCTAACTTTGTGATGGGGAAACTACCCCGCAGGTAATAAGATTTGTTATGTGCTATTAGTTGTGGGTGCTACGTACGCATGATGTGACGAGAGTCCATATGTAGCTAAAAGCATGTTTATGTCTGATTAGACTTAGGACTTTATCATGTAAAATTTAAATTATTTGAACTCATTTTGCTAGCTTAATTTAGTGAATTTATAATTGAATTCGATTTGGGAATATATTAGGCTGAGATTTATCACCTTGTGTTGTTTGAAGAGACATTTAATAAATGGTAAAAGTTATGTTTACTTTATGCTCATGTACCTATGTTGTAAGCATTTTATTCGCAATTCAATAAATTTTCTCATTTTCTGTGGATTGGGCCGAATGCCTCGACAGTATTTATATGAGATGCATCCATGGATGGGACCGTAGACCTCGGCAGTGTATGTACGTGACTATATGGATCGGGCCGAACGACCTCGATATAATTCGTGCGTGAAATTGCTAAGAATCCGAATACCCACGAGATTACCCTCTTAATTAAACTTGGGAATTATGTAATATTCTCTTTATGACTAGAGATCGGGTATTTAATTGATGGTTTCTATTTATTGAGATAGCATGTGGCCTTGGGGGGGGGCATTTTAACTAGTAATATTTGTTAAAGGATTTTGTTATCTACTGTTCCTTATTCTATTGATCCTGTTGTATTTCATGCCTATTTATGATCCCTGCATTTTATTTATTGGACCACTAGTAAGTGTCGATGTCAATCCCACGTCACTACTTCTCTAGGTTAGGTGTCACGACCCAAACTAGAGGGCCATGACTAGCACCCGACCATACTTGTCGAGCACTAACGTACATTTTATCTAACCTTCTTTATTATTCTTTAGGGCTGACGAGATCAATATAAATGGTAGACATGGATCATGGACAACCAACAATAAAATATGATGGCATGAACATACATAACATGGGATGACCAGACAATCAAGAAACTATATATAAGGTACGAGCTACCACGCTACCATGAAAGACTATACAACAAAAACCAGCCAACAAGGCGTACCAAACTATACATGAGTCAACACCTGTCTATGAGCCTCTAAAGGAACATAAGTACTGCAACATAGCCGGAACAGGATTCCGACATACCCATAATGTCAATAACAAAAATGCATACCCAAACCACGACAAGTCCGGAGAAGGGATCTCGCCAATCACCGCTGAACTGGACAGCCTATTGTGGTGGGGGAGCCGCACCTGCCTGTCTATCAGGATCTGCAGCACGATATGCAACGTCCACAAATAAAAGGACGTCAGTACGAATAAAGTACTGAGTATGTAAGGCAGAGAACCATAAGTACGAACAGTAACGTAAGCAGGGATAGAGAATATACAACCTGTAACATCTGGGTACCTCTGAGGGCTACTGACATGAAATGCATGATACATATGTATATATACATAAACTTTTAAAACATACGCCTCTGTAGGCATCATCATCATCATATCATACCCGGCCGTAATAGGCTCGGTAAAAACGTACCCGGCTATCATAAGGCTCGGTAGAATCGTACCCGGCCACGTGGAGCTCGGTAAAACCCAACTGATCAGTGGTTGCACAATAGGTGCCGTACCCGGCCGACTATAGCGTGGCTCGATAGAGTAAAATAGATACATATATATAATGCATGCTCGACTCATGAAAATACGTTCTAAGCCTTTGGAGTGACGTAAGGTTGGTATCCTCTGTACACGTTATTAGGACTAACTCTTCACCATGAACCTTATATGAATCAGGAAGTACCAACAACATTGATAACATAAGATCAAGAGAAGCAACATTAACGTCAATCGTTCCATAAGAGGGGAAACAATGTAAATACTGCTAGCTTCTAAGAGTAGAGTTTCTTTGGAAGCTCGTTCATTACATCATGTACCATCGGAGTCGTGCAAAAGAAGGAAAGGGATAGCCTCGCATACCTTGTATATACTGCCCCAATCTCAAGCTATGCAACTATCACAACTCCTTAGTCTACAATAAGAGAAACGATACTATCATTATCATTTAAACGTCATAACTATTATGTCTTGACCACAACCTATTTTACGATGAAATAGACAGCACCTCCCCTATATATATGACTTCACACAATTCAAAAAAATAACCAAACAGCCCAAAAAACATCAATAATAATCATATTGAGCCTCCCAAAACAGTCCACGCACAAGCTAATCACTTCATACATACGATGGCCACCGTAGTCGTGTTAAACGACCCGGAAATGTTACGAAGAGCTATCAGCCCACAACCCTAAATCTATATGGTGTTTCTCCACACCCTTCTTACTCCAAAACTCCACAAATTATTAGTAAAACACGTAGCTCAACAGCAACACAAAACAGTCCGCTACAAGTAAATAACTCGAACTCAGGGCTTCCGATCACCGTCCCGTGAGTTCTTACATGTATAGAACGAATTACCATGAATTCACAGGAGAAAAAATGTATTAAAGAGAATAGTAAACTTACCTTACTTGTTGTATAACTCAGCCCTTTCCTTGGCTCTCCAAACTCTAGGTTTCACCCCTAATTAGAACTTGAAAGAGAGGGAAAATCGATTAGGGTTTGTGTGGTATTTTTGGGGAGGGGTTGCGGGGGTTCAATTTGGTTTTGAAGGTCTGAAATAAGGGTGAAATAACTGAGTTTATAATCCCTTAAAATTCCTCTCTTGGCCGACTTTGGGACTTTTAATTTTGTTCTCTAATTTTTGCAAGTAGGTGATGCACCTCCTACCTACCAATATGCGCAGGTCTGCGGAAATATAATTATCTCTATACTCCGAGATTGTATTGACAAACGGTTTAATATGTTGGAAACTAGACTCATAGATCTTTAATTTTGTAGGTATATCACCCCGTAATTCCTTGAAAATTGGGAGAAAAGCTTAGAAACATTTGACCTAATATTTAAGTAAAATTATGAACCTAAGTTGCGACAACTTTTGTCGACTTTTGTTTCATAACTCGTTTGAATTCAAGACTTATGATATGGATATTATATGATTCAAATACCTTTAAAAAGACCTATTTATTGTATTAAGAACCTCTAGGTTTACCCGAAAATATGAGTTACAACATCCTTGATTCATTTAACTCCTAATACTTGTTAATCACCCTTGTACACCCTTATATTACTTAAGACCAATAGGATTAAATTCTTATCATCTCAAAGATAATTACTTCTTAGATTTATGTTAAATAACACATGGCATGAACTAAGACGTGTGGATATGGGTTGTAACATTAGGCTAGATACTTGCTGGTTACACATTGATTTACGTACTCATGCTACACTTCTGCACTAAATGTGCAGGATCTCACATGTTCCTTTGATGGTCATCTTGGCACGTAGGCACAACTGCTGAGGGGACTTTATGATGAGTAGTATTCGCAGCCCTCAAAGTCTCCATCTTAATTATTTACTTTATCATGTCTATTTTATATTCCAAATAGATGTTCTATTATTATTGTACTCCTTAGTAAATTCTCATGCACTTGTGACATCGGGTTTTCAAATGTTTAAAACTTTGTTTATGGTTGCCTTACATTGACACATTTTACTTTATATTTTATCCAAACGTATGTATTTACGACTTTAATGCATAAATTCCTCTATCTAATAAGATTCATGATTTCAAAAGTAATAAAATAAATATTTAAGTTGTAGTTCACCATGAGCTTGCCTAACGGCGTTGTTGGGCTCCATCACGACCTATAGTGGATTTGGGTCGTGACAGCTTGGTATTAGAGAACTAGGTTCACTTGGGTCTCATAAGTCATGAACTAGTCCAGTAGAGTCTTGCAGATCGGTACAGAGATGCCTATACTTATCTTCGAGAGGCTACAAGGTTGTTAGGAGCACTTCTCTTCATGATTCCTCATCGTGCGATTTGATTCGATCGAAGCTTATGCCTTCATTTCCTTCCTACTCATTCTGATATGATGTTGACCGCTCATTATCAATTGGGCATCGACGAGTTGTAGTGGTATTACAGATGTTGTGCAAGAGGTTTCTCCCTACGTATTCGAGCGGGCTATTATCGTCGTCTTGTGGAAGGGTGTTCTGTCATTTCAGCCTAGTGCTATTGTTACCTATGGTTTCGAGGCTATGCACTGTGTATTATGATGTTCATGCATTGTTTTTGGGCAGTTGGTGTAAAGGGAAAAGTGCTTTTGATGTGACACAGTAGTGAATGACTTGAAAGGAGGATTTCTTGATTCTTGGTTGAGAGGGTCGATATTTAGCTCTAGCGTAGGAAAGGCAATTAGACTATGGGTGTCCAGGCCTTGGTTGACAGAGCAATAAGACTTGATATTCTTGGACATGGTGGAATTCGTATTTGTAATGTGGTGTCGTCGTCCTTGTAGGAACACATTAAGACTCATCGGTGTTATGGTCTCCTTTTATTTGTCTTCGGGACAAGATGTTGCGAAATGGTGCCAAAGCAGCGGTTATCAGAGGTGGCAGTGTATGTTGGCTTCAGAGTTGAATAATTGTTTCTAACATTGATGGCTCGAGGGAGATGATATGTATTGAGGCTTAGGATTGGTAGCGATTTATTAGTCCTGGTGCTACAGAGAGGGATTACGATTAGAGGCAGTATTTGGGCAGCGAAAGATAAGGAAGGGCATGTGGGAGGTGTCTCATGGAGGTTGAATTTCTAGAGGTCAAAAGTTTCTCTTGGGAAGATGGTTAACTCATAGTATGAATGTTAGCGTAGCATACGGATTTCGTGGTAGGATATCCACATGATTTGAGAAAGTTTAGAGCGATTTGGGGATCATGGTGAATAATGACTAAGTCTATGAATTTCATTTGGGATGCTGGCTACTGTACAGAGGGAGTTTGAGAATGACGGAAAGGAGTTTTCTAGGAATGGAGAGAGGTGTGAAATCTTTATTATGATTTTATGATGCAACATGACTTTGAAGTTTTGGAATGTATTGTTGGACCTGCAGTGAAATCTTTATTATGATTTTATGATGCAACATGACTTTGAAGTTTTGGAATGTATTGTTGGACCTGCAGTTGATGCTAGTGGGGAATGAACGAACTCTTACAGCTGGTGGACGAGCAATGACTCAGGAGGCTTTACTGATTTCATGATATCATTGGAAGATGTCGATGTGGAATTACAGGTGCTATCTCCTATGATCAGGTTAGCGGTTACGTGATTTTGGTAAAGTTCCTACGAAGAGTTCTACTTGCTACCTAGCGGGAGGCACGTACTGCAATATGAGCTTAGATAGCTTGAAGAATATGGTACGACTGTCAGGAGGTCGAATGTGCGATGGTAGCTGATGATTATGGATGTTTTATGAAAAGTTTAACAAGAGATTTCAAAAAAGTTTGCCGGTTAACGGTGCGAGATCATGGTAATTGAGAAGGAGTTGTTGTTGTGGGTTCTAGATTTATGTGATTGTAGCTTAAAGCTAAGTGGGGGAGCCCACTATCTACGATAGGGTCACATGGTTGTGCGCCTTGACAGTATCGGGCTATCGGTACATTAGTGGATTAATTATGATTAAGGAAGGAAGCATCAAGGATAATTCGCCAAAAAGACTTGATGAATGTGTGCTAGCTTTCGGCCCATCGATTCATGTGTAGATTTTTGGATGACTTAGAGTTTATGCTTTTTGTGGTTGTGATGTACAAGAAAAAGAATTCATCTGGTTGCCTCTTCAGGAATGTTCATGTGCCAGCAGAGCACCATGGTTTCGTTATGTTAGGGACCAGGTCATAGTGGGTGACTCTCAAAAATGATTCTAGCGTGTTCAAGAATTTAGTGCGGTGTCTAAGGATTTTAGGCCCGTTCTATGGTTAAGGATTGAGATTTTGCAGTGGATTATGAAAGGGGCTTGGAGTGTTTCCATGTTAGCACCGGGGGTCAGCGGTACGATGTTAGAGAAATGAAAGGAAGCATCTTTGGATTCGTAGAAGATATTTCAAAAATGTTGCATCAGTTGGAGATACTAATGAGTGCACGAGGGTATAAGATAGCTTATGAATAGGACTATTATTCCAAAGGCAAGTCAAAAGTAAACTAGAAGAATTTGAGTCAGTTAGTAATAGTTTGAATCAGCATGGTTGTGGAAATGATCGGTTTCATCGGTGTGTTAAGTTGTATAGGTGATTCGTGGTTATACGTGCGGGCTTGACAGCCACCGTAATCCGATTGATTTGGAGGTATTTGATTCTGATGGTGTTGTTATGTGTAATGGATCCCAGAAGAGTTATGGTGGTTTAGACTTCGACTTGGCAGTTGCATTTTCTGCGATTATGGGAAGTCAGTTGCATGTTACAATTGTTCTTCTGAAATGAGTGGAGTGAAAGGGTATCTATTCGGTGAAGTGTTCAGTCCATTGGTGGTTCAAGGTTTATGATGGAATTCTTGTACTATTGTGTAGCGACATGATAGGTAAGGTGAGCCGTATTGAAATTGGAAGTTGAGGATCAAGGTTGTGGTTCGGTGTTGACAAGAATATCACGAGCTCGGAGAATTTCAGATGTTCAGAGTATGATGGCACTATTTTTAGGCAGCCCGAGGATAGTCTGTTTTGTGGTAGAAGTGTTGGGTATTGAAAAGCAGATATTTGACTAGTGCTATAGGAATAACATGGTTGATAGTCATTGGTGCTCAGATTCTACTACCTGGTATGGAAGGTTGTGGGAGTATGTCCCACGGGGAGATCGTATAAGAGTGATGTATTAGTCATTTGACTGTTAGAGGATGGAAATCAGGGATGGAAATTTTGGTACTGTGCCAACGGGGGAGGTTATGCCGAGAGGATCTCTATTCCTTTGGTGGTGGACTATGGAAGTTGTTCCCGAATTGACAATTGATTGTATGTGCCATGGAAAGGTCATTGTGGATCTTTGGATGGTTATTGACCTATTTTCGGATGATCGGAATTGGCTTTGAGGCCAGTGGATAGGCCTTATGTGAATGTATATTTTATATCATATTAGATATGTTTATTCAGCATAGTATTGCTTACGGATGAGTCTTTGGGGCGTGGTGGATGATGTTCCTGCTTTAGTCTATTTTGGTGCTACTATTTTATGCCATGTGGGTTACGAGACGGCTTGGCTATACACCTGCGTGTTGTTGTCCGGTGTAGCTTATGGGGTTATATGAGCGAAATGGCTTTCGAGAAGTTTATTTTTTGATGCACCTTAGTCGAGTTAGGCTTTTGTAATGCATGGCGCTCTCTGTCTCCCCAGGGTTGTATTTATGCACTTGGCGTGCTTGTGGTTGATAATTTGGAATTTCGTGGGTATGAGCAGTTTGGCTCGGTAGGTACTTCCTTATTGATTGTTATGTATGGATCGGGTGGCATGCCGCTACGGGTATGATATTTGGATCGGGTAGCACGCTGCAACGGAACTATATGTGGATCGGATTGCGCGCCGCAACAGTGAGATATTGAGTACGATTCCTTATCCTTATTTTTTGTGCTTTGCTTCTCATCTCTGAGATAGGTTCATAGATTCTTGATAGTTCTTTGCCAGAGTTCGTTCTTCCATATGGGTCATATTCGAGTTGTAGCTTTTTGGTGCATTGATGTAGTCATATGAGATTTTAGATGATGTTTGAGGTGGCTTATTGCCTAGCAGCCTGTACTGGGTGAGACGAGGTGCTTAGACCTGAGATCAGCGCGATCAGATTTAATCAAGGTTTATTAAAGTGAAAATGTCACTATTCAGTTTAAAATGAGGTAATGGTTCTTGTCAAGTAGAGAGACTCTATGATTTATTGATTTTTCAGCTGGTTATGAGCTTCTACGGGTCGCTTTCATCGTTGCAGTATCGCAAGGGTTGGATCAGCGCGTAAGCGCCTTATGAGGTATACTACGGACATTAGGTTAGTAGATTTGCAGCTCCTACGGTTGGAGGATGTTACTATGGGCAAAAATACGAATTATGCGATGTATGGTGTGGTTTCTGCATGGGTGCATGATCATATTGGGTACAACGAGTTGAGGTTGATACGTTGTTCGTATGTTAGAATCAGGTCTCACAGAGAATTCCCAACGCTGGATTTGACATTAGTGTTATCGATGTCCGTTTAGGATTTTGAGCCTTGGAATAGGTTTGTATTATTATTTGTGACTTGTACGTGAAATTTGGCATCATTCTGGAATGTCTTAGTGGGATTCAGATGAGTTCGGCGAAGTTTAGAATTTTCAAAGTGTAAAGAATGTTATTTTATCATCAATTCGTAGATTTGATTTTGTTTAACGTAATTTGAGGCTTCGACTAAGTTCGTATCATGATTTAGGATGCGTAGGTATGGTTGGATGGGACCTCAGGGGTCCCGTGTGCGAATCGAATTGGAAGCAGATCGAGTTTTGTATTCAAAGAATTGCTCAAGCTTAATGCTTCTGGTGTGATTGCACCTGCGAGGTTGGGCCGCAGGTGCGAGACCGCAGAAGCGGCCTAGGGGTCGCAGAAGCGGTTGAGGTTGAGGCTGGATGAATTCGCAGGTGCGACGAATTTACCGCACCTGCGAGCTCGTAGATGCAGTAAGTGGAGCATAGAAGCGAAAGGTGAAGAGGCATAGTCTTCCGCAGATACGGAGGCTCAAGTGCAGGTGCGCTTTCGCAAGTGCGAAGTGTTTTCTGCAAAAGCGGAAAGGGGCTTGGGATGAGACACGCAGGAACGGAGAAAAAACCACAAAAGCATATCTTTGTTCATAGAAGCGAAAGTGCTAGAGGCGGACAGTGTCCGCATATGGGATCCTTAGACCAAACCTGCGGGACCGCAGATGCGGTCAAGTGACCGCAGGTGCGATGATCGTTGGGCATAAGTGGGTTTTATTTCGGGACTTGGCCCATCCCTCTCACATTTTCACTTGGTTGGGCGATTTTTGGAGCTCTTCGAGAGGAGATTTTCATCATCTATTATGAGGTAAGTTATTCCCAATTGTTGAAAGTTAAATACATGGATTATATATAGATTTAAACACAAAAATTTGTTGAAATAGTGGGGTTTGGAAGAAAAACCTAGAATTTGGTATATTTGGATTTTGACCACGAAATTGGACATGGAATTAGGAATAAATTATATATTTGAGTTCGTGGTTCTATGGGTAATGTTTATCTTCAATAATTTTCGGAATCCGGGAATATGGTCCTGGGGTTTACTTTGTGGATTTTCGAGTGTAGAGAGAATTATTAGAAATCATATATACCGGTCTCAACCGAGCCCAAAAAAGAAAAAAGAAAGAGCATGGTGCAGATGATGAGGACGATTACCGTGTCTCGAGATCATTCACTGCACCTGATGACACCGACGCCACGAAATTGACAATCGAGGAGTTGGAGGAAGTTATATTGATCGAGCACCTACCGGACCGAAAGGTATACCTGGGCATGGGGTTAACCCGCGAGCTTAGGAAAAAACTTATTAATTTTCTTAAAGGCAATGCAGATTGTTTTGCCTGGTCCCATCTAGACATGATAGGGATCCCAAGAGGTAACCACTCAAAATTTAAGCTTGGATCTAAAGTTCCATCCGGCTAAGTAGAAGAAAAGGCCACAGTCCGAGATCAAACACACATTCATCAAGGACGAGGTATCCAAACTTCTGAAAATAGGTTCCATCTGAGAAGTTAAATACCCGGATTGGTTAGCGAACATAGTGGTAGTGCCTAAAAAAAGAAATAAACTGAGGATGTGTGTAGAGTATAAGGATCTAAACAAGGCATGTCCAAAGGATTCTTTCCCTTTTCCTAAAATCGTGCAATGGCTGGGCACGAAATACTCAGTTTTCTCGATGCCTACTCTAGGTATGACCAATTGCAGATGTACCCGAACGACTAAGAAAAGACTTCTTTCATAACCAAATTCGGCACCTATTGCTATAAGGTAATGTCGTTCGGATTAAAGAACGCTGCTGCCACATACCAACGCCTAGTCAATTGGATGTTCGAAGAACAAATAGAAAAATCAATGAAAGTTTATATTGATGATATGTTGATCAAGTCCCTGCGAGCAGAGGACCGTGTGAAACATTTGTAGGAAACCTTCGACATATTGAGGAAGTACAACATGAAGCTAAACCCGGAGAAGTGTGCGTTTAGGGCCGGGTCGGGCAAGTTTCTCAGATTCATGGTATCTAATCAAGGAATGGAGATCAACCCCGACAAAATAAAGGCCATAGAGGACATTACTGTAGTCAACAACATCAAGGCAGTACAAAGACTAACCGGCCAGATAGCTGTGTTGGGCTGGTTCATCTCGAGATCGTCGGATAAGAGTCATCGGTTCTTCTCACTATTGAAAAAGAAGAACTATTTCTCTTAGACTCTGAAATGCTAGCAAGCTTTGGAAGAACTCAAGTGATACCTATTCAGCCACCTTTTTTCCACACTATGAAGGAAGACGAATAGTTGTACCTGTACTTGGCGGTTTTAAAGGTGGTGGTAAGTGGTGTCCTTGTCCAGGAAGAAGAAGGTACTTAATTTCCTATTTATCATGTTAGTAGAACCCTAGGCGATGCCGAAACAAGGTATTCTTATATAGAAAAATTATCCCTCGCCTTACTAAATGCTTAGGAAATTAAAATCGTACTTTCAATGTTGCCCCATATGTGTCGTGATATCTTACCCGCTGAGGAATATCCTGCACAAGCCCGAGCTCCCGGCCGACTGGCAAAATGGGCCATAAAAACTACTGGGTACGATATCGAGTACAAAACCTAGATTGCCGTAAAATCTCAGAGTTTGGCGCTTCGTAGCCAACTTTATGCCGGCCCTATTACACAAGGTCGAGAGGGAATTGCTACTCACTTCGGGGACTAGCACGGGGATTTGGACTCTATTCATGGATGTTTCCTCCAACACGAAGGGATTCGGGCTCGGTCTCGTATTAAAACCACCTAGGGTAACGTAAGTAGATAGTCCATTAGAATTGTAAAATGGACTAACAATGAAGCCGAGTATGAAGCTCTGGTTGTAGGTCTAGAACTGGCTAAGAACCTAGTGGCCGAAGTGATCGGAGCCAACTGTGACTCCCTCATCGTTGTAAATCAAGTCAACGGAATGTTCGAAGTAAAAGAGGAACGGATGCAGAGGTACTTGGACAAATTGCAGGTGACCGTACACCAATTCATGGAATGGACTCTACAACACATACCTTGGGACCAAAATAGGGAGGCCGATGCACTGGCCAACTTGGGGTCATCTTTAGACTCCGATGAATTCGACTCGGGGGAAGTGATTCAACTAATGAACTCAGTGGTAGAAGAAGGTCACACCGAGGTAAACTCATTAATTTTGACTTGTGATTGGAGAAAAAAATACATAGACTAGCAAAAGATAGGAAAATTTCCATTGGGTCCCAAGGAATCAAAAGCCATGCTCACCAAGGCTGCCAGGTTCAGCTTGGTTGAGGTGAAATTGTTCAGAATATCCTTCTTCGGCCCACTAGCTACGTGATTGTGTCTGGGAGAGACAAAATATGACATGAGAGAGCTCCACGAGGGCACTTGTGGGAACCACTCGGGGGAAAATTCATGGTTCGAAAGTTAATCAGAGTCGGTTACTACTGGAATGAAATGGAGAAAGATGCAAAAGACTTCGTACAAAAATAAAACGAGTGTCAAAGACACGCCCCCATGATTCATAAACCGGGAGAGATTCTCCACCCGATCCTGTCACTGTAGCCATTTATGAATGGGGGATGGACATCATCGGTTTCCTGCCATAGGCGCCAGGTAAAGCCCAATACATACTACTCATGAGCGATTATATTTCCAAATGGGCCGAGGCTCGGGCATTCGAGAAGGTCCAGGAGAAAGAGGTCATCGACTTCATCTGGAATCACAAAATATGTCAATTTGGGATATCGGTTGAGATTGTTTACCACAACATAAAACAATCTGTCGGCAGCAAGCCAAGTAAGTTTTTTGAAGAGCACAAAATCAAAAAGATATTATCAATGCCTTACCATCCTAGAGGGAACTACCGAACAACTAGAATGTGGCACACTTAAAGCGGTACTACTGCTAAGGTAGGAGCTCAATTCCCTTTTTAATTCATTATATTATGAACTAACTTATGTAGGTACTCGGCCAAGGGCATATGTGACTATTAGGTCTGAAAGCACAAGTTATACTCTTTTTCCCTTGAACCGGTTTTTTCCTGAAGTGGGTTTTTTTGCAAGGTTTTAAAGAGGCATTAGTAAAACGTGTTACCTTAGTTTCGAAGTCCGGCCTAAAGCTGGAGTTGCAAATCATCTGCACCGAACCAACAGTATTCGAGCCCTCACAAGTTCGGCCTCAAATACTGGTGGCCATTACCCGTAAGTTAGGATCTTTAGAAGGTGCTATCACTTAATATTAAAAGCCAAGGCTTGGCAGTTAGGATTCGTAAGGGTCAAAGGGTCAAATGAACCGTACCCATGTAGCCCATTCTAGCCATGGCACAAGGCTTATGGGCTTCCGATTACGTAGTCTAGGTACAAAACAACGAAAGATATCTTTACTTTCTTTATACTTTATCACTACACATTTCGCACCATCGATGCATTCATTGAATTACTTAGAACGAACAACGAATCCTAAATCCTAAAGCCCACGGGCTACCCTGACTCGGGGACTGTCGTCTAATAAAATGTCGGATGGCTCGGGCTATCGAATCTCGGAAGCACCGAGCCTATTAAGCAGGGCCCAAACATGAAAGGCTACGACTAACCTAAAACGGCTCAGAGACGTCTGAAGTTCACATTCAGAAAGTAAGGCCCTTATGTATGATTAAAATCTATTAAAGGGTTATCCTTGGCAAAAAATCGACGTATATGACTAAACACTCAAGTGTCTTAAAGGCCTTCAGTTTTTATCGAAATTTTGAAGCCACAAACAGTCAGAGTTACCATCGAAATCGGGCCTCATTCGGGCTTCCACGGCACGGATGCTCCAGATTACATCTAATTATATGCTAAGGCATTAAGGACAATCAAATAAAAAATTGCAAATAGTTGCTAAAAATAAAATACACGGTATTACCGAAGGAAAATTTATATATATATTTTAAAAAAATTTACAAAGGCACTATAAAACGGCCTCAAAATAAACAAAAAAGAAAATGTAAAAAAAGGAAACAAAAACGGAGCTAAGGGATCTCCGCTAATATTCACTGGAGCTCGACTTGGCACTGAAACCTTTGGGACTTTCGGGTTCATAAAGCTCTTTTGCCTCGGCCTCAAGCCTCTTGGCCTCTTCAATCTCGGCTGACAGATCAAATCCCCAAGTGTGAACCTCCTCGAGGGTCTCCCTCCAGGCCAAGGTTGTCTCGTTCCGAGAAGGCTGAATCTAGTTGTACCCGGAGTTCGTCATTTAGCCGAGACCACTTGTCGGCCTTATCCTTTGCCACCCAGAGCTGGACCTGCGAGGTTGCATCATTAATCACTATGCGTAACCTCTCGTTTTTAACCTCAAAAATCCTTACCTTCTCAACTAGTTCGGCATGCTCCCATTTGACAGATAAAGCCTCCTTTTGAACCTTCTTCAGCTCGGCTCAAAGAATAGGGAGATCCTTGAGGGCCTTGTATTTTTGCTCACTAAGGACCCAATACATGTGCTTTTTCCGAACTTTCTCCTTGAGCTCAAACTCGAGCTGACTGACTCCCATCCGAGATCGATGGAAACTTTCATGATGGAGCACCGAAATGCACAAAGGGCACAAGGAAGGGGAAACTTACTCGGTTCAGTCCTGTTGTGCTTCATTGAAGAGACTCGAAGTGCTCACTTTGTTCATCTTCACCTGGTCCTCTTTGGTCACTAGGAAATTAAGTTAGCTGGACACGCCTACTGGAGCCGACAACACCCGGCTGCCTGTTGTGCAAATTGCAGGAATGTTGGAAGTTTGGTCTACCATGATGAGATCCGACTCAAAAAGCAGTGTTCAGAAGCACAAGGCAATAAAGGGTGCAGAAGCAAAGAAGTGCGATTCGTAGAAGGATTTTTGCTGTCGCAGAAGAAATTGCAGACTGCAGAATTCCATCTGCGGTCGCAACCCAAGCTAAAGAACCCAACAGGATTTTGACAAATGTGCAGACCACACATGAATTGTGCGGCTGCAAAACTCGTTCTGTACTGACAAACAGTTCCAAGTTCAGAGAGTGTGCAGAAGACCAAGTCCAGATGCCTTACTGAAGTGCGGATCGAACAAGAATTATTCGGCTGCAGAAGTTGCTTCCCAGCCGCAACCCAGAAATGGGCGGCTGCAGAATCCTATCTCTTGCTAACTAAAGAAATCTGCGGTCCGCGCATGGAATTGTGTGGCCGCAGAACCTCTTGAGGGGCAATTTTGTCAGCGAATTCTGGCCCACAATAAATAGACGTGTTTCACAATTTTAGGTCAAGTTTTGATGTTGCCATTCTAGGAAGTTTTTGATTATTTTAGTTTTAAACATTATACTTCATCAATTTAATCTTTGATTATGGGTATGATTTGCATTTCTTCTTTATTTTCTTCAATACCCACTATGAGTAGCTAGACTTTTACTAGGTTGTGACCCAACCCTAGTGTGTACACCTTTATGGATGTTTAATTTAATGCTTGTTTATGATTGGGTGTTGACTATTTAGCATCGTTCATGCTTCAATTTTAGAATTAATGGTTGCAAATATTGATTCATGCCTTTTTGACTTAGTCTCTACTTGAGAAAGAGGGACCTAGTTTAGGATAACTAGGCTAATAAGGAATTGGGTTAATTGAGAGTTTGATTAGCCTAATTAAAGGGTTGAAACTAGAGACAGTAAGAACCCGACTTGAGCTCATATCAACAATTTTGTTTGATACCCATTTGGGCTTGAGAAAATCAAATTAGGAAAAATTACTCTGTGATCAAGAGGTATTGAGTTGGTAACGTAGAGTTGAGAGCTACAATACACCCCGATCAACAAAAAAAAGTACTAACCTATTTAACCCATTAGGCGAACACCTAGGTCATGGTCACATCCTTAGGCTTTTAAACTATTTGGAAAAACACCAAAAATAATCATTGATTTCTAGTTTCTTTTACTTAGCTTACAATCGTTAGAGTAATAGTAGAAGCAGAAATCAAGACTTTTTGTGGAATTGCAAATTTAGTTAATCTATTTGCTTTCTTCAAGTATATACTCCTAACATCCCTTATAACTACTTGTGGATTCGACCCCGACTCATAGTTGGGGGTAATATATATTGCATACGAACGTATCATATTTCTTATTGAGGTATGTTGTGGACGTCATCAATTTGGTGCCATTGCTGGGGAGTTAAAATTGTGTTAGCTATATATTTGGGTTTGTTTTTGGAATATCTTCTTTTCCTTCCGTGTTACTAACTTGTGTGACACAATTTTAGGTACAACCATGGTGGCAAACAATGATCTTGGAACTATGCCTTTTGGGGGATGTGGACGTCGAGGATGAGGAAGTTGAGGAGGTACCTCTTGAACCTCAAGCCAACCGAAGAGGTCGGGTGCCTCATGACAATGTACCCGCTCCACCCCCACCTCCACCACAAGCCGCTCCACGCGGGATATTACCCAACGAAGGATATGCAAGTACAATAGTCCCTCCCCGTATTAGCGCGGGCAACTTCCAGATCATCAATATGATGCTCACTTTGCTTGAGAAATGGGGTTTCTTCACTGGTGGTCCAACACAAAATGCATACAAACATTTGAAGGGGTTTGTGGATACTTGTTGGGGGAGCAAACAAACGATTATCTCCAAGGATGCAATGAGGTTAAGGCTTTTTCCCTTCTCTCTATGGGGGAAAGCTTTAGATTGGTTGGAACAATTATTGAACCATTCCATTCACACTTGGAATGACTTGACGGAAAGGTTTATTTCTAAGTTGTTCTCTCCTGGGCACATGGCTACACTTCGAGATGAGATCTTAGCATTCAAGCAAGAGCCGAATGAACCACTACATGAAATATGGGAATCTTCAGATATATGGTCAAGGAATGTCCCAACAACTATATAATGGAAAACATGATTCAACAAACCTTCTATCGTGGGATTAATACAACCAACCAATGTGTAGTGAATCAAATTGCCGGTGGGAACTTCATGACTATGCCTTATGTGGAGGCATGTGAGATTTTGGATGAGATGGCGGAAATGTCATCGGCTTGGCAATCTCGGGCCAATGTTTCACAAGGTGATCAAAACATGATCAACATTCACAAATTGATAACCACGATGATGCAACTAGCAAAGGCCCAACTGAATCAAGTGCAAAATCCCAAGCAAGTTAATGCCATGGAGGGAGTGAACATGATGGTGAACAAGAGGAAGACCAAGGGTCCACAAGTGCCAAGAAGATAGTAGTTTTGAGCAAGATGATTCCTATAATGAACAAGAAGAGGAGGTGCAATATGTGAACAATTTTCAAGGGTAAAGAAATCATTTCTAAGGCCCAAACCAACAACAATGGAAACCTCAAAACAATCAAGGCAATTGGAATTCTAACAATCAAAGCAATTGGAGTGGAAACAACAATCAAGAAATTGGCATAACAACAACAATCAAGGAAATTGGAGTGAAAATAACCAAGAAAATTTTATTTGGGGGGGGGGGGGGGGGGGG
>MCJB01002658.1:194712-206886 GCA_002018475.1 Nicotiana obtusifolia | reverse complement strand
GCCCAAACCAACAACAATGGAGACCTCAAAACAATCAAGGCAATTGGAATTCTAACAACTAAGGAAATTGGAGTGGTGGCAAAAATCAAGGGAATTGGCATAACAACAACTATCAAGGAAATTGGAGTGGCAATAATCAAGGAAATTGGGGTGGGGGAGGGGGGTAACAATCAAGGTGGATGAAACAACAATCAAGGCTATCGGGGGTCGGGTTTTCAAAGGCCCCCGATGTACCAAAAACCGAGCAACCCGCCTCCTTATCTTTTCCATTGTTCAAGTTCTTCAAACAATGAGATAGGGCGTATTGGAAATATGTTCAAGCAAATGATGAAAAAGAATGTCGATTCTGGTGCCCAACTTGCCTCACACAACACATCAATCCACAACTTAGAAGTTAAAATGGGGAAAATCTCTCAAGCTCTAAATTCTCGTCCTAAGGGGGGCAATACCAAGTGACAAGGTAGTAAACCAAAAGGGTGGAAACAACACGGGGCATGTCATGGCCGTTATCACTAGAAATGGAAGAGGTGGGAATGCACCCACCTCAAGTCAAAGGCAACTTGTTGATGATGATCAAGTGGTGCAAGAAAGAGGAAATCATGAACAATGTGGTGCAACCTAATGATGAAGTTCAGATTGATATTGATGATTGTTTGGAAAAGACTCAAGAGGAAGTGAAACCGTCTAGGGAACACATCATTGACATACCGGAGTCGGTAGTGCGAAAGGATAAGGCACCATTTCCTAAGCCTCCACCTTTATACCCTCAAAGAAAAATAATGAGAAACAATTTAAGAAGTTCATTCAAATGATGAAGAGTCTCTCAATCAATGTGACATTAGTTGAAGCTTTGGAACAAATGCCCGATTATGCAAAGTTTATGAAGGATCTTGTGACCAAAAAGCAGTCAATGAATTTTGAAACCATTAAAGTCAATCATCAATTGAGTGAAATTGTGCATTCGATGGCTCCTAAGTTGGAGGATCCCAGTGCTTTCATGCTTTCTTGTATAATTGGGAGTGCCGAGTTTGCTAAAGCTCTTTGAGATCATGGGGAAAGTATCAATTTGATGCCCTATTCGGTTTTCAATACTTTGGGAATTGGACAACCAAGAACCACCTCTATGAGATTGCAAATGCCAAACGTACTATAAAGAGGATTTTGGGTGTAATTGAAGATGTTTTGGTTCAACGTTGATAAATTCATTCTTCCGGGGGATTTTGTCATCCTAGATTGTGAGGTTGATTATGAAGTGACGATTATTCTTGGAGGACCTTTCCTTGCTATGGGTAAGGCTCGTTGTGATGTTGAAGTCGGAGAACTTACCTTCTGGATTGGTGATGAAAAAGTGTTATTCTCTATGTGTAAGTCTATGCGGCAACAAAATAGAAATGAGGTGTGCTCTTTTGTGGACTTGGTGACCGATATTATTGTTGATGAAACAAGTGCGACAGTCAATGTTGGTAATATGTTAGAGGCCATCTACCTCAACTTTGATGATGACGAGATGGATGACTTCATTGAATGTGTGAACTCTTTTCAAGGAATAAGGTCGTACAACTATGCACCCCGGAAATTTTCCTTGGATCTTGAAAATAGGACAATTCCTCCTACAAAGCCTTCTACTAAAGAGCCTCCTACCTTGGAGTTGAATCCATTGCCTCCACATCTTCGTTATGAATTTCTTGGTCATTGTCTACTTTACCAGTTATTGTTTCTCTTGTTTGACTAACGTGTAGATAGATTCCACATTGGCAGTGCTACAAAAGAGGAAAGAAGGCTATTGGGTGGACATTGGCGGATATTTGGGGGATAAGCCCCGCCTTTTGCATGCATGAGATCAAGTTTGAGGATGGCACCAAACCATCTATTGAAAATCAAAGAAGACTTAATGAGGCTACGCAAGAAGATTTCAAGAATGAGATTATCAAGTGGTTGGATGCCGGGGTTGTCTACCCCATCTTCGATTGTTTGTGGACTTCTCTGGTTTAATGTGTCCCCAAAAAAAGGGGGCATGACGGTGGTCACCAATGACAAGAATGAGTTGATTCTTACATGAATGGTGACCGGATGAAGGATCTGTATGGAATATCACAAGTTCAACAAAGTCATAAGGAAGGATCACTTTCAACTTCCTTTGTTAGGTCAAATGCTCGATAGATTAGTCGGTAGTGCTTTCTATTCCTTTCTTGATGGGTATTCGGGCTATAACCAAATTCTCATTGCTCTGGAAGATCAAGAAAAAACAACTTTTGCATGTCCCTATGGTACTTTGGCCTTCAAGCGGATGCCATTTGGTTTGTGCAATGCACCGATAACTTATTAAAGGTGTATGATGGCTATCTTCACGGACGTGGTGGAGGACTACCTTGAAATTTTCATGGATGACTTCTCGGTGGTTGGAGATCATTTTGATGATTGTCTTGCAAATTTGGATAAAGTGTTGGCCAGATGTGAAGAAAAAAATTTGGTGCTTAATTGGGAAAAATGACATTTCATGGTAGAGGAAGGCATTGTCCTTGGCGACAATATCTCAAAGAACGGAGTTGAAGCAGACAAAGCAAATATTGAGGTTATTTTTAAACTTACACCTCCAACTTCGATGAAGGGTGTGCGGAGTTTCTTACGCCATGCGGGTTTTTACCGGTACTTCATCAAAGATTTCTCTAAGGTGGTGAATCCGTTGTGCAAGCTTCTTGAGAAGGATGCTAAGTTCAACTTCAATGATGATTGCATGAGAGCTTTTGAATTGTTGAAGTTCAAGTTGACAACTACTCCCATCATCACTGCTCCAAATTTGTGTGTACCTTTTGAACTCATGTGTGATGCAAGTGAAGTAGCGGTTGGGGCTATTTTGGGGCAACGCATCGACAAGATTTTTCATCTCGTCCACTATTCTACTAAGACCATGAATAGTGCCCAAGTCAATTATACCGTTATAGAGAAAGAGCTCCTTGCCATTGTGTTTGCAATTGACAAGTTTCGCCCGTACTTGATGGGTGCAAAAGTCATTATCCACGCGGATCATGGCTCGCTTCATTATCTTATGAGCAAAAAGGACTCCAAAGCTCGGTTGATGAGATGGGTGCTATTGTTGCAAGAGTTTGATATTAACATCCAAGATAGAAAAGGTAGTAAAAACCAAGTGGCGGACCACTTGTCTCATTTGGAGGAGGGGAGCTACATGATGGCCTTGAAATAAATGATTCCTTCCCCGATGAACAACTCTTGGAAATTTCAATGAAAGAGGTGTCGTGGTTCACGGGTCCAGCAAATTTACATGTGTGCAGAATCATTTCGGATGAGTACTCTTCAAGCCAAAGGAAGAAGCTCAAACGGGATTGTCAAGATTATTATTGGGATGAACCATACCTTTTCCAAATTTGTACAGATGGGGTGATTATAAAATGTGTAGCAAAGAAGAGCAAGATGAAATTCTTGGGGCTTGTCATTCTTCGCCATATGGTAGTCATCATGGTGGAGCAAGAACGGCGGCTAAAGTGCTTAGCTGTGATTTCTATTGGCCTACTCTTTACAAGGATGCAAGTGAGTTAGTGAAAAGATGTGATGAATGCCTATGGGCCAATGGGATCTCAAAGAAGAATGTAATGCCTCTCACAACCATTTTGGAGATTGATATTTTTGATGTGTGGGGTATTAACTTCATGGGCCCTTTCGTGAGTTCTTGTGGAAACACCTGCATCTTGGTCGCGGTGGATTATGTGTCCGAATGGGTTGAGGCCGTTGCTTTACCCAACAATTAGGCGAGAAGTATGGTGACTTTCTTGAAGAAGAATATTTTCACAAGTTTTGGTACTCCGCATGCAATTATAAGCGATGGGGGGTCACATTTTTGCAACAAGGCTTTCGATACTTTACTTTGCAAGTATAGTGTTACTCACAAAGTCACCACCCCCTATCATTCACAAGCTAGAGGGAAAGTGGAAGTCTCCAATCTTGAAATAAAGAGTATATATTCTAAACGATGAATGCTAATCGGACGGATTGGTCTAAAGAGCTTGATGATGCATTATGGGCTTATCGGATGGCTTACAAAACACCTGTCGAAATGTCGCCATACTGGTTGGTGTTCTGGAAAGCTTGTCATATTTTGGTGGAGATAGAGCACAAGGCCATGTGGGCTCTAAAGAAGTTGAATCTTGATTGTGATGTAACCGCTAACTTCAGGGTTGCACATTTGAATGAATTGGAAGAGTTCCGACACCATGCTTATGCAAGTTCGTCCTTGTACAAAGAAAAGATGAAATATCTTCATGACAAATACATTTGGAACAAAGAGTTCAAGGTGGGTGATCCTGTATTATTGTCAAATTCAAGGTTGAGGATGTTTCCTGGGAAGCTAAAATCTAAATGGAGTGGTCCTTTTGAAATTGTGGGTGTAACATCTTTTGGTGTATTAGACTTGAAGAACAAAAACAAAGAAGTATTCTGAGTCAATGGTCACCGGGTGAAGCACTACTTGGGAAAAGTTGGAGATAGCCATGTCGTGGCGGTCATTCATTTCAATTGAGGGTATTTTGCGTCGTGCCACGACGTTAAATCGGGCGCTTCTTGGGAGGCAACCCATGTTTCTTTTCCTTTTTCTTTTGTAGTTAGGTGTTATTTTTTGTTCTAACCTGATTTGAAGTGTGCTACAGGGGTGAGTGTGACTTACAGGAATTGTGGACGAAATCAAGGCTAAGTGTTCTAAGGAATGCGGACCACATTTTAATTATGCGGACCGCACATTTCACATTTATCTTGCGGACCGCACAATCGAGATGATGAAAATACCAACTCTCTAAAGTTTTAGCCTGTCAATGCGGAGGTCGATCTGAGACCGAACATGAAATATGCGGCCGCACATGAAAATGTGTAGACCGCAGATGAAAAGCTGAGATGAGGTCCCCAGGTAATAGAATGTAGACCGCACATGAAAATGTGCAGCCGCACTCGTCCTTCTTCCCCGTAGCAAACAATTGTATGAATTGAGAAACATGGCCATTTTTACGCTTTTCACTATATGTACAAAAATAATTGTGCTCTGTTGAATTTTCTTGGAAATTTCATCTGTCCACACACAGCTACTTTGATCGTTCACTCATTACACTCACTTCATCTTGTATGCTTCAATTTCACGTTACTTTTTGTTTTAGTTTAAATTGTAGATTTTTAGTTCTTTTTAGGTCATTTGTCTTTAGGATTCAATTGTGTGTCCATGTGGGGTAAATCTGAACTGGATTAACTTGATACATGATCTATAGGGACCTAGGTTGTGCAAAAATTTAAACCTAGGTAGAAAAGTTTGATTTGTTCGTAATTTTTGATATCTGCGGCCGCCATTGAATTTGTGCGGTCCGCAGATGTTGAATTTAGGGCAACTTAGTGAAGAAGGGATTTGCGGCCACAAGTTAAAATGTGCGGCTCATAGAATTCCCATCGCGGCCACAGAACATCACATTTACTGTCATCAGAGAGTCCTTACTTTGAGACTCTAATGTGCGGCCGCAAGTTTAATAGTGCGGACCGTAGAAATCCCATTGCGGCCGCACATTGAACAATTCTCTATCATTAGAGAGTTGGCATTCTTGGGTTTCAGAGGTGCGATCTCGAGTGAAATTGTACGGACTGCACTTCACTTTTGCAGCCGCATAACAAAAATGTGCGGTCCGCAAGTCCTCATCTGCGGCCGCAAGAAAATTTGTGCGGACCGCATATCACTTTCCCTAACAAGCATGATCCAATCATATCTCCCACTGTGTGTTATAGTTGCTCCTTTACTCACATATCTCCTATATGTGTTTGAACATCGAATTGCAATTAACAATTGCCTATGCTTGATATAGACAATGGTTTGATCCAGAGGACGATGCGACACTTCAAAAGCGAGAGGTGAATCTTCTCGGGGAAAAGCCAAGAGTGCCTTCACCATTGGCCAACCAAAGACAATAAGAAAGAAAGCACCAGCCGTGAGGGGAGAGGTGCAGACCTCTCCGAGACTAGCTCATATGTCCCGTCTAGGGAAGTGTCAGAGGGAAACTCAGCCTCTATTTAAGAGCAGCCAGCTATACAGTCAAGGCCACAAGGGAGATACCAACTCAGGAACAAGCCGTCTTCATCCCATTGCACTTCAGAGGGATTGGGAGAGTGCTAGTCAGGCTTCTGATCCATCGGCTACACCAGTCCCTGAGGCACAAGATACACTAGTTCATAGTATCCCCGATGATGGCAGAGGGGGAGATGCTACAGCTGCCGATCTTGAAAGTTCAAAGATAAAGAGGTTTGGGAGGACCGCTTTGTCAGCTTGGCCGCCTTCACCAGCTTCTGTATGTGGTGGCCAGTAAGGTCGCTAACTCTTGAGCGACAGTATCTATTGAAGGATTTGGAGAGGTACAATCCAGCTATTTTGAGACAGTTCAGGGCACGCAAGGGATGGATGTGGTTCTCAGAGTGTAGTGGATGCCAAAGAATACCTTGTCCAAGAATTCTATGCCAGTGTGGCTCATATAAAAAAGGGGAAGAAGGTGACCAAAATACATAACTTCAAGGTGAGGTTTGATCAGCATACAGTCTACACGTACTTAGGCTTCGAGGATGTTGATCCAAAGGAGTATTTGGAGAAGTGCGCATTGGGAGACGAAGTCCAAGGAGCCATCACCACCATGGATTGCCGCCGGGGTTCCCATTTAGCGAAACACTCTGAGTTTTGAGGCAAAAGGGTGGCAAACATTTGTGTGCAGTAGGTTGGATCCGTGCCAGAACGAAACTCACCTTCCTATTCTTCAAGCAGTTCTTGTGGCATCCATTATGGCCGGGTACCCAATCAATATGGGTGATGCGATGACGGCTAACATCTCAGTGATCGCACGGCGGGATGAACCGTCCTACCCATATCCCAACACTATTACAGAATATCTCACTGATGCAAAGGTAGAGCTGAGGAATTTTGACACAAAGGTGAAGTCGAAGAAGCCTTTTACTTGGTACTCACTGATGGTGCGAGCAACCCGAAGAAGGAAGTTTAGCCTCCTATCACCATATGCCAGTCTGATGAGCCAGCAGTGGTAGCTCCTGAGGCAGTTGATGTTCCATCCACTTCGGCTGAGCCTTCCTCCAGTGCCGTAGCTATGCCTCCGCCATCATTCGCAGCTACTACCACTGCCCCCAGAGTTGCTCAACAGCACATGCCCACTGCCCCACTATCTACACTACGAGTCTCCCAGACATTGGCGAGTCTCAACAATTGGATGCAGGCATCTACTGTAAAGTTATCTGACTTGTCCAGTACTGTTTCAGCGTAATCCACCTCACAGGCACCTCAGGTTCCAGGGACCATTGATGAGACACTAAAGAAAATTTTGGAGAACTAGAAGACAATTATGAGCACCTTGGTACAGCATGGATCGGTGAGTGAAGAGCTGGGAAAGGAAGTCAAGAAGATGAGGAAGTCCTAGGCCAGTAAGAAGTCACACTACAAAAAAAAACTGGAATTAGCTATGAACGTCGTCGCTAATTTGTCGCTAAAACACTCGTAGCTAGCAGAATTTCTTGATAATCCATTACTAATTCGTCGCCAAAATGAGATTAGCAACGGATTTTTCTATTTAGCTATAGAATTTCTCTGTCGGTAAAACTTGATTTTTTAATAATGTCAGTGGATAAGCTCCGGAGAGAGGTGAACAGAATTGCTACAGCTGGAGACCTTGCCTTTGACATGATGCTTGACCCGCACCAGTCTGCCCCATATCCTTCAGCCCTATCTGCACCGGTAGCACAAGATGGCCAGTCTGAAGTGTTGCCGACACTATTGAGGAAGTGCGTCAGATGTTCGTCAACCCAGCCACACCTAGAGTTAAGGATGATGAGATTCGGTTGGGTGATCCTGAGGGCAATGACGTTGCTGGGGACACAGAGATGTCCAAGGAGCCATAGGGAGTTTTCTTCACCCTTCCCTCATTTACTCTTATTTTGCTAAGCATTGGGGACAATGCTTATTTTCATTCAGGCGGTGAAGCTTATTTGACACATTTGATACACTTTGATACATTTGTCTTGTAATAATTTAATGACACTTTTTCTTTTTCGTACTTGTATTTAACTATCTTCTCTTTCTCTTACTATGTACATTTATTCTATCTTTAATAGTTTTGCTCATTAGCTTTTTTATCTTTATTTTTGTTTATTAGCTTCTTTATCTTTTCCATATTAGTTCTTGTTTTGTTAAGTAGATTCTTTTTATGTTTTAGTAGATAAAAAGCCTTTGATTTTCTTAACGCCACGGTTCTTTCCAAAGGTAGCTATTGTGTGAACTGGGTGATTCATCCTAATGATAGATGGCGTAGCAACCTTCTTAAGGAAATGAGTCAGTTTTGTTTTTAGGTAATAATAGTAGTAGTAATGAATAAAAAGACCTAATTAAGTCATGCTCGAAGAGTCAACCATGCTTCAATTGGCACCAACACACTTAACTACGTGCTTATGGTTAGAGACAAGGTTTTTAAAAGAAATAGCTCTAATTAGTGACTTTATAACTCTTGAGTTGACTTTGGTAATCATCGAGTGGTTTAATTGGAACATAGTGATCCTTAAACTTGAATGTGATCATTGTAGGCTCTCGACTCTGTCCACTTTTACAATCTAGTTGCATGAGGGGTGAGATGAATTTTTGCTAGTCCAAGTATCCATGCGAAGGGTCTAGAACTTGCCCCGAATGCGTTTCAAGGAAAAATCCTAAGTCTTTATTGGTTTGAGAAGTGATTGTAGGTTTTCCTTGGCCAGTTTGAGCCTTCTATTGCCAGCCAATGTCGTTATCCCTAGTCAAACCCTTTGAGCCTCTAGCCTTTCTTATTTGATAACCATGTTACGAGCCTTTACCTGATTTGTTATGACCCTCTCTTGGCACCCGAACTTTTCTTAACACTCTTGTGAAACAAATGGCTTAAAATGTAAGCTTGGGGGAGAGATTAGGAATTTGAAAAAAGGTATAAAGACACAAAAAGAGAAAAAAATTATCTCTATGAAAAGAGAAGGCAAGAAAAGAAAAGAACAAAAGAAAAATGCAAAACATGATTAAGTGGAAGGGTTGATGGATTCAAAAAGGGTAATGATCCAAAACATTGAGAAATAAAAAAGGGATAAAAAAGAATGAAACTACCAAGAAAGAGTGATGTTAAGTCTCTCTAGTCCCCAATAAAAAGAAGGTGCATCTAAGAATTGACAATTGTGGGCGGAGAAATGAAAATATGGAGTGCTTAAGGAAAGGTGTAACCACTTACCCATATGGTATCCTACCCTAACCCAAAAACGTTCATCACATCCCAAAAGACATCCTACTTGATGTCAAACCAAGTGAGCTTACATTAGTGGTGATCTACATGAGGGGAAAGTCTATGATACTTGAAGCCGTACTTGTGACATTCTCTTGTGAGAGATGAGTCAACCTTTCATGAATCTTCGGATTGAGTGCTAATTTCTTAAGTGAGCTTGGAAAATAAAATGTAGAGGAGGAAGAGTTTGGGGTCCACCATTACTTATATGATAGAACAAGAGTCCTTGATGAGTAAAGTCAATTCTTGAAGCTCAATGTCACATTAGAACTA
The DNA here is from genome assembly GCA_002018475.1 of Nicotiana obtusifolia. Lineage (NCBI taxonomy): Eukaryota > Viridiplantae > Streptophyta > Magnoliopsida > Solanales > Solanaceae > Nicotiana > Nicotiana obtusifolia. The sequence continues at coordinate 197,287 of MCJB01002658.1, read as the reverse complement.
TATATGCATGAATATTTGACTTGTCACCTTGTTGATAATGCATGAGTAGTGTGGGTAATTGTTGGTCCCGACTAACGTGTGAATGGCTCACCTTTGATTCGCTGAAATGACCCTTAACTTTAGGAGGTGGGAACTAATTTATTTTCTTGAGGACAAGCAAAGACTTAGGTCTGGGAGAGTTGAAAAGTGGGATTCTGACTGCTTATTAGTACCTTTTTGCTTTTGTTTTAGTCTGAAAGTATTAATTTGAATTCCCGAAACTAATAAAATTGTGCAAATTGCAGGAATATTGAAGTTTGGTCTTCCATGATGAAATCTAACTCAAAAAGGAGTGTTCAGAAGCACAAGGCAATAAAGGGCGCAGAAGCAAAGAAGTGCGGTCCGCAGAAGAAATTGCGGATTTTAGAATTCCATCTGTGGCTGCAACCCAAGCTAAAGAACGCAACAGGATTTTGACAAATATGCGGACTGCACATGAATTATGCGGCCGCAGAACTGGGTTTGTACTGACAAATAGTTCCAAGTTTAGAGAGTGTACAGAATACCAAGTCCTGACGCGTTACTAAAGTGCGGACCACACAAGAATTGTGCGGCCGCATAAGTTGTTTCCCAGCCGCAATCCAAAAATGTGCGGCTGCAAAATCCCATCTCTTGCCAGCTGAAGAAATTTGCAATCCACACATGGAATTGTGCGGCTATAAAACCTCTCGAGGGGCATTTTCGTTAGTGAATTTTGGCTCACGATAAGTAGACGAGTTTCATAATTTTAGGTCAAGTTTTGAAGTTTAAAGCTGCTATAGCCGTAATCTTTTGCCTTATTTTGATTATTTTAGTGTTTAAACATTATACTTCATCAGTTTAATCTTTGATTATGGGTTTGATTTGCATTTCTTCTTTATTTTCTTCAATACCCACTGTGAGTAGCTAGATTTTTACTAGGGTTGTGACCCAACCCTAGTGTGTAAACCTTATGTGTTCTAATCTAATGCTTGTTTATGACTGGGTGTTGGTTATTTAGCCTAGTTCATGCCTCAATTTTAGAATTTATGGTTGGAAATATTGATTCATGTCTTTTGACTTAGTCTATACTTGAGAAAGAGGGACCTAGCCAAGGATAACTTGGCTAACAAGGAATTGGGATAATTGAGAGTTCGATTAGCCTAATTAAAGGGTTCAAACTAGAGATACTAAGAACCTGACTTGAGCTCATATCAACTATTTTGTTTGATACCCATTTGGGCTTGAGAAAGCCAAATTGGACAAAATCACTCCGTGATCAAGAGGTATTGAGTTGGTAATGTAGAGTTGAGAGCTATAATATACCCAAATCAACAAAATAAGTATTAATGTATTTAACCCATCAGGCGAATACCTAGGTCATGATCACATCTCTAGGCTTTTAAACTATTTGGAAAAACATCAAAAACAATCTTTCATTTCTAGTTTCTTCTACTTAGCTTACAATTGTTAGAGTAATAGTAGAAGTAGAAATTAAGACGTTTTGTGGAAGTGCAAATTTAGTTAATCCATTTGCTTTCTTCAAGTATATACTCCTAACACCCTTTATAACTCCCTGTGGATTTGACCCAGACTCATAGTTGGGTAATTTATATTGTATACGACCGTATCATATCTCTTATTGAGGTGTGTTGTGGACGTTATTAGTCGGCGACTCCATGATGTCAATGACACTGGCTATTTCCCTCGGGCAGGGACAGTTTCTCGGGAGGCGATAGCCTCAGATTTTCCTTCTGTCTCCCAAGCTAAAGAGGTATCAGCCTCTCGGTCACCTACCCCAGTTTCTTCCCATTCTTCTTCGTCAATGGTTGGCCCATGAGCGACGAACTTTAGTTCATCATCTTCGCGGTAATCCTTGAGCCGGCAGAGGGAGTCGGGGTCCGGTGCCCTCGCATGGGTACTCTTCTTGTTGCTTTTCTGGACCCGTACAGTTATCCTCTCCTTCTTGACCTCGGCGCCCAGGGAGCCGGAAGATTTCCTTTTTTTCTTCTTTTTCTCCTCCTGTGCAGCAGTTCTGGGCTGTCGCGAAGCAGAGGGTTTAGCAAGTGAGGAGGGAACCTTGTCCTCGTGCAATGGCCGAAGCTTAGTGGTCTCAGGAAAACCTATAAAAGAGAAAGTACTTAGTAGAAATAAAGGATGGGTATGAAGGTAGAATTGTTCGGGAAGAGCACTCACCATGCGAACGCCTCCCACTTCCTCTTTGAAAGTTTGCGCCATTCGCGTTCAAAAAATGACATTTGTTTGCATATTCCTTTGTTCCACCTCTTGAAGCGAGGGACTGCGTTGGGAACTTGGGCGACCGATGCACGATGATAGGAGCATGCAATTATAAAAATAACAAAAGAAATTCCAAGTACTCAAGAAAGAAAGAAACTTACAGGCTGAGTTCCACTTTTTCAGAGAACGGTAAGAATTCGACGGGAATAAAGTGTTTAGTTTTCACCCCAACAAATCACCCCTGCCAACCTCGATCCCGATCTTCATAGAGGCTCGAGAATGGAGCTTTACTTGCTTGATGGACGAGCTTGATCAACCCCTCCACCCCCCCCCCCCCCCC
>MCJB01002658.1:52131-194692 GCA_002018475.1 Nicotiana obtusifolia | reverse complement strand
ACCCCCCCCCCCCCCCCCCCCCGAAAAACTCGGGGGCTATAGAGATGAAGCAGGTGGTCAATAGTAAATCGAGGTGCTTCAGTGTGGTTGACGAAGTGGCAGAAGAGGATTACGATCCTCCAAACGGACAGGTGAATATGCCCAAGGCAGACCTCGTACCTTTTGCAAAAATTGAGGATTATAGGATCCACCGTGGCGAGCGTGAAGGGATAAGTGTAAACACTTGGATACCCCTTTAAGTGAATGGTAATATCCTCATCGTGACCAGGGATAATAACTTCCTTGCCCTCCAAGTGTCAGTCCTCCCGAACTGTAGGGGATGTATCCTCGGTAACGGAGCACATGTACCTCCATGTCCCCTCGCCTCAGACCTATTGACTAGAGGCTTTCTCGACTTTGAAGTCGTTCTCAACAGAGCAGCCGCCTGAAATGAAGCTCTTCTGGGGAGGTTTTGGGGCCACCTCCGCAACCAAGGTCGGGTTGGAAGTTGAAGGGACGGTCTGTTGAGGCACGAATTTGGAAGTCTTCTCCACTGGGTTTTGGAAAATATGAAGATTTGAAGGTGAGGTTGAAGATTTGAAGATAAGGATGAAGGTATGAAGGTTAGATTTGAAGAAGGAGTATGAAGATTGGAAGATGAAAATATGAAGATCTAGAAAACAATGTATGAAGGTTTGAAGGGGTTAGGAATAAATGAAGAGTTCGAGGGTAAATTAAGGAGCTATGGAATCGAAAAGTAAAAAAGTGAAAAGAGGATCTAGGCTTTTATAGATAAAGGGTATTCAATGCGTGAAGTTTCGCAATCGGGGACGGTCAATCGGCGGCTGACACGTATCCAAATGCGGCTAATGGGATGTTTCACTGACCCGTCAACTCGGTTGTAGCATACGGAAGAAGGAACCAGTGTTAATTTATCGCTTCCCGTCGCTTCGACAAATCTACTCTCCGAGAAATGGGGGGACTATCTATGTACGGGTAAAATGGGGAGCAGAGTTTTCCCCAATTCCCCGATGAGAAAACTAAGGGGAAGCATGGGTCGACGTGATTATAATCGAGGCCCAAGGATCCCCTCATATCGAAGTTGGGGAGGAATGAATGATCTACTTGGGATCGGGCATGGTAAAATAACGGACTCAGACATAGTATAGTTTCTGGACCTCGGAAAATGCGGAGAACGGTTATGCATGATGAGTAGGGGGCCGTAATATCCGCTCTCAACCGGATGTTACAGCGTGAATCCCGTTCTATATCAACTGCGGATCGACATTTACCGAAAAAAAGAAGATTTTTACCTTATTTAGACTTGTATTAGGACGAAAATTTTTCTACTGTATAAAGGGAAAGATTTTCTTTATTCTGACACATTGTGACACGCAAATCAAAGCATTAAAGTTTATTTTTGTCTTCTAGTTATTGTTCAAAGTGTTCTTCATTCGTTCTCTTCTTTATTCGCAACCGGGCTTGTATCGAAGGTCCAATCAAGGACGAATTCCATCGTTCACCCTAAGATCATGCTTGGTCATCACATTGCGATTGGTTTGATCATTTATTTTACTTTTAACCTATATACCTGCTGTTCTTAATTATTCGTATTGAATTAAATCACATATCCTTAAAACTGCATACAAATTTAATTGTTACTCATTTTTGGGGGTAAACAGAAGGTCATAGACAAGAAGAAAATTTGCTAACTTGGGAAGATACGCTTAAGAAAATGGAGTTTTTTTCTCTTGGAGGATCTGAGCAATGTAGCTTATGAAAGATTTTAAGAAGTTTACTTAGTCTTTCTCAATGTACCAAAAAAAATACGTCATTCGTTTTAATTTATGTGAACCTATTTGATTAGGTACGGAGTTTAAGAACAAAGAGAAGACTTTTGAACTTGTTGTATAAAATGAAGTACATATATTATGTGACTACAAATTATTGTATAAAGGTAAATTATTTTCAAATATAGAAAGAGATCATTCTTTTTGACATGGACTAAAAAAGAAATAAGTTTACATAAATTAAAATAGAGGGAATATAAAACTAATGGAATATAAAATATTTTTACACGGTCAATACATGTAAATTAACTCCTAGAAAATTACATACATTACCATTGTCCATAACTAACTCATATATAAATATGTTTCCTCTTTCATCAAATCACGTTACTTATCAGAGAGTCAAAGAAATCTGCATACGAATGATGACTAAATAATTATATTGAGCAGTACTTATCTAGCCTAATTATATAACAACGTGAATGAACTAAAATCATGGTTGGACATTAAAATAGTCTGAAAATCGTATACTTTGATAAAGTCAATATCACTCATCATTATTGATGTGGAATATTAAGTAATCTTTTATCTTTAATCAACAATTTAAAATTTAAAATTTAAATATGAAGTCACAATTGTTAGGGAATACATTATTTTTCATATGATATTTTTTTGCGCGAATTCATATTTAATCAGACCTTAATGCATGTATGGGACACGAAATGAAAAAAAAGAAAGAAATATTAGTCAATATAAGTATTCCTCTCTCTTGCTTAATAAGAGAGTCGTCAGTCATCCTTTTCTTCTTTGTTTCTTTCACGCGGCAATGAAGTCAAAGCCATCCACCTCATGCTGTCATTCCTCTGCCTGCTGCCTCTTCTCTTCACGACCACTTCTATAAAAATTCACTAATTAATTGAAACATTCCTCCCTCGTATACTCATTCCTAGTATTCTTCTTTGCAATTTTTCTCTTATTTCATTTGCCATTAATTCCCAGCAACTGAATTCTTATTGTTCCCACATAGTGTACTCCTTACTGGGATTCTTCTTTGCACTTTTCTCTTATGTCACTGCAATAAATTGCCTGCAGCATTTATTGTGTTCGATCATTAATTTCTACAAACTAGCTCGTCTTTTTTCTTGGTTTTATTGTTATTTCTCTCTTATAAGTACTTTATAAGGCAATCTTAAGGAAGAAGTTTCAGGTTTTTTTTTTTTAAAAGACGGCGAAACAGAAAAGATGGCTGGTGGTGGAGGTGGAAGATCGTTGGAGCAAACGCCGACGTGGGCGGTTGCCGCAGTTTGTTTTGTGTTAGTTGCAATTTCCATTGTCATAGAACACATCATCCATCTAATTGGAAAGGTATACTTTGTCATTGCAATATTTCTGAAAAAATACCATAAATATTTACGCTTCTTCACACCTTTTATTTCTTTTTTATTGCAGTGGTTGAAGTCTAAAAGTAAAAGAGCCTTGTTTGAAGCACTTGAAAAGATCAAAGCAGGTTCTTTTCTTATTTAGCCTATTTTATTATAGTATCTGTGATCAGTGACAGATTCCAAATTCAAACAACATGGTTTCTGAAATGCATTATATATATATATATATATATATATATATATGAACTCGAAACGTTGATGTTGCTGAACTCGCGAACCCATGGTTGGATCGCCACTGCTGGTCACCATTTTATGCCAATTTTCAAGTTAATTAACCATAACTCCTACTCCTTTTTTTTTTTTTTTTTTTGAAGAGCTAATGCTGCTGGGATTCATATCATTGCTGCTAACAGTGGGACAAGGTCCAATTTCCAACATATGTGTATCTGAGAAAATTGGAAATTCATGGCATCCATGTAGTAAGCAGAAAGAAGAGGACATAATCAAGGGTGAAGACATTAATTCAGAAGACTCCTCTGAGCAACACCGCCGGAGACTTCTTATGGCGGCTGCCGGCCGCAGCGTTCGGCGAATTTTGGCTGGTGGTGGAGAGGACAAATGCGCAGCCAAGGCATGACTATTTTGTTGTTCAATTTCCTTTTTGTTTTTTCGTTCTAGTTACCAACTTTGAACAATTTAAAACATATGAGAGAAATCTTGAATGATTAAGCATATTCAATCATTCGTACAAGAAATAAATGAGTATCTCTTTCTTTCTTTTTTATAAGATTTTTTTCCCAGGAAGTTACTTTTTAAAAAAATTTAAGTTTCATACACTGATAGAATGAAAAAGAGATTATACTACTAATATTGCTTAACTTGTTATAGTTATAAGTAATTTATTCTTTTCTGATTATTAATTAATATTTATAATAAATAAAAAAGTTACTTGTTAAAAAATGCACAACGTGTTTACTTGAACAGAACATAAATTCTTTTTACTTTATTTTATTTCAGGGAAAAGTACCATTTGTGTCTGCCGATGGTATTCACCAACTACACATTTTCATCTTTGTGCTGGCTGTTTTTCACGTTCTCTATTGTATTCTCACGTTGGCTTTGGGAAATGCCAAGGTACTTTATTATTTACACTTTTTTAATATCGTAAGCCTTAAGAAATGTCTCTCTCAAATTCGTTTCACTTCTTTTTTTTTCTTTTTTTTTTTCTTTCTGAATTTGTTTAATTTTCAGATGAGAAGTTGGAAATCATGGGAAAACGAAACCAAAACAGCTGAGTACCAATTTACTCACGGTAAAAGAAAACTCAAATTCTTTCTAACGTTCATATGTGAATAGAAAATATTTTATGTCTTTTTCACGTATATTTAGAAAATTAAAAGATTCTAGAAAAAGTTAAATCTGACATTGACATTATCTTACATGAATGACAGATCCTGAGAGGTTTCGGTTCACACGAGAGACATCATTTGGGAGAAGGCACTTGAGTTTTTGGACCAAATATCCTGTCCTGCTTTGGATTGTAAGCATATTTTAATCTCCACAACTTTTTCTTTTTCTCTTTTTTTTTTTTGAGTTTAACTTCTTAATTATACATTAACAATGGATAGAAAAAGTTTTACATTGTCAAATCATGCCTATAAAGATAACAACGGTTAACAAATCAAACGAGTAAACATAATGAAATATTCTTTGCAATATTAGAGCATATTAATTATATGCTTTTTGGGCAATACACGATTAAATTACACATGAATTACACGTACATATATTATGCATTTGCTGATTGTTTTTATTTAAACGATTAAGTTGGTAGCTATTCAGATTAATATTTTTTTTTGAATATGGATTAATCGTAGATCATTTTTATATAAATATTTAATGATTGGGTCTTGTTTATTGATGTTAAATGAAAGGTCAAGAATTATTGAATGACAAATATAGACGTTTACTCCAAACTTTATGACCTTACAGACATGGAAAGAGAGAACATTAGACGGTAGTTATATTAGATAGCCTAGGATTATTCAATGAATAATTGCTATATTTCAATTATCCTTACTTTTCAAGAAGTAACTTAGTTTGTCTTTGACTTCAAATACATGAAAAATATACCTCGTAAAAGTAAGTTTGAAATTTCTTGTAACTTTTAATCTTTTGGTTGAAATTTCTTTTAACTAGTCGTTTCCGGATTTTTTTTTGGTATATTCGATTCTTAAGATACATTTGGTTGATGTTCACATCTGATGCACTGTATATACGTATTACATTTTCTCTCAAAATTTAGAAAAGTTGTAGTCAGACTTAGGCGACTTGGCCGTCTCTACAGAGACAATCCAGAATTTGAGTTGATGGATTCTATATCTTTAAAAGGATAGTTTATTGGATTCTATATAAAATTTTCTATATATTTAAGCAGTAGTTAGATTCGGCGCTTTTGCATCTATATTCGATTTTAGGGTTACAATTACATTTATACTCATTTTGTAAAAAATTTTGCAAGCCTACTACTTTACGATCAACTTCAGACTTATCGAGTCTGAAGTTTAAAAAAATTAGTCTGAAGTAAAAAAAAATTACACTTCTGATGCACTTAAGGCCAAATAGGTCTGAAGTACAACTAATGGTTTCATGCACTTATAGTCAATAAGTCTGAAGTAAAAAATTGTACTTTAGATGCAATTAAGGCCAAAAGGTTTGAAGTGCAACAAACGTTTTTCTACACTTAAGGCCAATAAGTCTGAAGTGAAAAATTGTACTTCAAATGCACTTAAGGTCAAATAGGTCTGAAGTGCAACCAATGGTTTCATGCACTTAAGGCTAATAAGTCTGAAGTGAAAAATTGCACTTCAGATGCACTTAAGGCCAAAATGTCTGAAGTGCAATAAACGTTTTCCTACACTTAGGCCAATAAGTCTGAAGTGAAAAATTGCACTTCAGATGCATTTAGGGCCAAAAGGTTTAAAGTGCAACCAACGTTTTCATGCACTTAAGGCCAAACAAACCTGAAGTGCAAATTGCCCAGAAATAGAAATTTATTTTTTGAATTTTAGCAATCCAATATACAATTTAATACCTAAATATACTCCAAATGAGCTCAAATTTGAAATATAACCTCCAAATATCATCAAGAACAAACCTCAATCATTAATTTGTCAAAACAACAATAAATCTAACGAACCCATTTTGCAATTAAACAAAAGAAGAAGAAAAATGTAAACAATAGTAAAAAATAAAGTTCCACAACAGCTCATCACTATAAAACATCATAAACTACCTTAAAATATGTTCACAAACACCATATAAAATCGAGAAGAAGAAGAAGGAGGAGTAAAATATCTGACGTTGTTTAAACAGTTGGTATAAATTAAAATAAAAATATTAAAAATTTAGTATAAATTAAATGGGAGCACCTAAATAGAAAGCATGTGAAATTATTTGTTAGATTCTAGCTTTGCCTCTGCGTCTCCATGACTTTTGCTTCTCTGTTTCCGGCTGCCCCGCAAGCCTAATTAAAACAAGACAATAAGCTAGATATTATTTTTTCTTAATTTTCGCTTGGCCTTTTTTGCAGATTTGTTTCTTCAGACAATTCGTAAGATCTGTCCCAAAAGTTGATTACTTAACCCTAAGGCATGGATTTATCACGGTAATTTCATCCTCATTTGTTTTTAGTTTCACGGTAAAAGATATGTATTTAGTTATTCTCGTCATGTAAACGGTAAATAAAAAAAAAAAAAAAAAAAAAAAAAAAAAAAAAAAAAACAAGAGATTCTACTCTATGAAAGAAGCTACTGGGTTGAACTTGTTTGCCCACGATAGTTTTGAACTCATGGTCAGTAGTACTGACCAATGGTTACTTTTGATATCTAGTAAACATATATTATATATTGATTATATATGAATAAACGCATGTTATACATGAACTCTATATATATAGAGAGAGAGTAAATTTCATGATTAGTCATTTAACTTTGTGTTCATTATCCAAAAATCATTTTTCTTTCTTTTGTTACGTAAAAGTCATTCAATTTTGTGTTCATTACCCAAAAATTATTATTTTTTCTTCTGTTACCCAAAAATTATTTTACTCTGCTTTAGTTATCACAATAATCACTTTAACCAGATTTTACAAATCTTTCACCTAAAAGTTTTATTATGCCCTTTACATTATAAATCATCTCATCTATGTAATAACTTCTATATTATGTGCTATATAATATAATTTTACCCAGATATTTTACTTATAATTAAAATAACTTAATATTTTCTTTTTATAATGTATTCATACATTTAATTTTCTCTTAATATTAATTTTCAAGATATATACGTAGCATTATTAAATTTGTCAGTAACATTACCGTGAACAAATCTCAAGTCCACATTCTTAATCATGCTTAATGAAATATGTTGAATGAAATGAAAAAATTAAAGCTCATTGACTTATCAGTTAAGCCATACTCATTATTTTAATAAATAAAATACTCACATTTAGCAAACTGACACATCAGATTAATACTTTTAAATAAATAATAGTAAGAGATAAAGCTTTAAAAGCTTAATATTAAATACAAATATCTTTGAAACTTCTTTAAAAAGTTTTATTGACTATAAAAAACTATCATTTGTTAAACAAATATATTTTTATTATTTTAAATAAATATTAAAAATAAATATTTTTTTATAATATAAATAAATATGTCATGTTTGAATATGGTTAAACAAATTGAGTGCAATGAAAAAAATTAAATGTATGGATATATTGTAACAATAATAAATTTAATTATAAGTAAAATACCTAGGTATAAATATATTATATAGTATATAATATAGAAGGTATTATATAAACGAGAGGATTTATAAATCAAGGACATAATAGACTTTTTAAGTAAAAGTATTATAAAATCTGGCCAAGGTGGCTTTTGTAATAAATAGAGCAAAGTAAAATAATTTTTGTATAACAAAAAAAAGAAAAGTGACTTTTGGGTAATGAACACAAAGTCGAATGACCACCCATAAAATTTACTCTATATGTATATATGTATGTATATTACATGTACATCAAGTTGTTGGATGAATGGCTATTCAAGTTTATTCTTCCAAAAGCTCATGGAATATCACCATACAAAAGTATTCTTCACAAAAACTTGTATTTTTAATTATCTTTATTTTACTAATTTGCTATAATATAATCAGGCGCATTTAGCACCTCAGAGCCACCACAAATTCGATTTCCGAAAGTACATCAAACGATCACTCGAAGAAGATTTCAAAGTGGTCGTAGGCATCAGGTTATTTTAGCCTTCAATTTAAGTTTTAACTTAATGTTTTACATGATATAGGTTATTAGTTATGTTATGCTAATCTCTTGAGCTTACTTTTATTTTTTATGCTTTTCTCAGTCCCCCAATATGGTTTCTCGCTGTGCTGTTCCTACTCTTCAACACTCATGGTAAACTACCACACATATATTTTTAATATATATACATCGATAATGGAAAAAATATTACATTATTGATATATTAATTTTAGTTTATATCTTATAGTAGGTAAATTATTTTATTTTTCTAAGTTAGTAATCTCACTTTTTATAAATAGTTATCTGTAGGTATTTTTTAGCTCATCAAATAGTCCAGCAAAACATGACAATATGTAGCTGTCAATAAGAAATAAAACATCATGTTCACTAACAGTTGATATCCTAAATTATCAAATTTCTTACACATACACATATAACGAATTTATCAAAGCTATTTCCTCTAGACATAATGAGGCTCCCGTTAAGAGATCTATTAGTGATTGTAAAGAAAGACAGGTTCAAGCGCTTGATAAAAAAAAATTCTTTCGTATCTTTATGATAAAGCAATTGAATGAAGTGGTGGGGGTACGTATATATATACTCTCCTATAATCTTCGAGATCCTTGACTATATCAAAATATTGATAAGTTTATAAATAGGTGTAACGATGTATTTGCAAGTGTTTATCTAGGCGTAGAAACAATTACTTTAATTCTCAAGCTACGTCAATTATTCCTTAATTGCGAATAGGTTTGACTAATACATGCATTACTATTTGTGGACAGGCTGGTACTCTTATCTCTGGCTACCATTCATCCCCTTGATTGTAAGTTGTAGTTCCCAAGTACATATATATCTTTCAATTAACTTTGTGTGTATGTTTCATTTTCATTTTTCACATCATCTATCTGTTTTCAAAGTTTACAGATTTATTTTTTACTAAGTTTTCTTTGGTCTCACAGCAAAAATATTTGCTTTACTTATAATTATATAATGGAAATTTAAAGTGTGGAAATAAAATGCAGGTTATATTATTAGTAGGGACCAAGCTACAAGTGATTATAACAAAGATGGGATTAGGGATTCATGAAAGAGGAGAAGTAGTGAAAGGAGTCCCTGTCGTTCAGCCGGGGGATCACCTTTTTTGGTTCAACCGTCCTCGTCTCACTCTTTATCTCATTAATTTTGTCCTCTTTCAGGTAAGTAATTTTTTTTAATCAAGAGTTCAACTTCTTTACGTTAATGGTGTAACTGAAATTTTATAGTATCAAATCAGCTATAAAATAATTATATGCAACTGTTTAAAGTGAAACTTAATTACGTAGTATAAAATAAAGTAGTTAACCTATTAAAACAGTAAATTATGGAGTACAACTAATGTAAAACTTATTTAAATGATCAGTGCTCCTAAGTAAAATCCAACTATCAATTAGATTAATGTTATATTCATTGACAATGCAAATAAATTTTACACAATTTGTTCAAATTCACCTTTTATAGAAGGTTAGTAGCTTTATTTGAATGTTACTATTTTCCATTGTAAATATTCTTTACGTTGTGAATGGTAAATATTAGTCAAATACTTATATATTTAGCTCTCTTATGGCTCATCTTAATGGTTTTTATTTACTTCTTGTTGAATGAATGCAGAATGCTTTTCAGTTGGCCTTCTTTGCTTGGACTTGGGTAAGCACTATGCACCAACTTTTTCCTATTGCCAGTATTGCTAAACTTTTTGTGTTTTTTAAAACCAAATTATTGTAAAAGAAGCAATGAAATTTAAAAAGTGAGAAGGAAAAGAAAACTAATAACCGAATTTTTCTTTTCTTTCTTTTGGGTAATACCAGTATGAGTTCGGGCTGAAATCTTGTTATCACGACCATACTGAGGATATCGTCATCAGAATATCTATGGGGTAAGGACTCTTTATCATTTGCTGTTTGGCTTTTGCTTCTATTTCTTATTGGATCAGTTCTTCATTACTTCTTTTTCTTATCACCTCTTCAATCATAACATGTACAATGATATTATGAGCAGGGTTCTCATTCAGATTCTCTGCAGTTATGTCACCCTTCCTCTTTATGCTCTCGTGACACAGGTAATGAACTGAATACAATTTCAGAATTCTTTGTCATATAAATCTTGAATATTATCTTTTATTAGTTTTGACCGGCTCAATCTCAAGATAGCTTACCAAGATATGAGTGTTGTTTCATAGAATTTATGTTACATACACCATAATTGTTACATTATCAGTGTAGCTTTTCGTGTTATTATAAGTTATTTATCAATTATTCTAAGTTAACAATTAGTGCTCATCAACAGATTTACATGTAATCATTTTAAGTAACTGATTATGAAAACATTTTTCACACGGTCAGTATATCTATAGCACTTAAACTCTTGTTTATATTCTTTGGAACGAAATGCTCAAATGCGGTATAATTGTGAATACAGATGGGTTCAAACATGAAACCAACCATATTCAATGAGAAAGTAGCAACAGCATTGAAGAACTGGCACCACACAGCAAAGAAACACATTAAGGATCAAAGCAAGCATTCAAATACAGTGACACCAATGTCAAGCAGGCCAGGAACACCCTCTCATGGCATGTCACCCGTCCATTTGTTGCGCAGTCATTACAGGAGTGATATGGGCAGCCTACAGAACTCGCCCCGTAGATCAAGCTATGATCATGTTGATCACTGGGACAATGAGGGTGGCTCCCCTTCACCCTCCCGGTTTTACCAGGAGGGTGATGGCTCATCGTCATCCTACATGCACCAGATTCAACTTGGTCACTTGGAACATGACTCGCCAGAAGTTATTGGGCCTAGCTCGTCACAAGTGGTTCCCCTGCCACAAGAGGATCGCGACCAACATGAGATCACCATTGCTGGATCAAGAGAATTTTCGTTTGAGAAAAGAACGACAAGTTTATAGAATTAACAAAATCTTGCACAGGGACTAAGTGAATGATTTTCTCCTAGCGGATTGCAAAAAGAAGTCTGTTTAGACTGGCACAAGAATCAGAAAGATGGGGTAGATAACAGACGCACTCGCGATTTTTTTCATTAATTAATTACTTGATTTCAGAGATGAAGATTGTAAATTAGATCCTGATTGCAGTATTGCACTGTGTAAATCTCTGTAATTAAGAGATCGAGAATTTGAGCGGAGTTCTTCTACTAAATACAAGTAAAACATTTGATCTTCTACGTTTAGTTTTGGGCTTGTTGTCTGGATCACACAATCTAATTGTAGGGGGGTCAAATGTGTTTGAGCGGGGTAAGATTGTTAAAATTCGAATACACACATAGCCTGCACAGCGGAATATTAATAGAAACGTACCTTCAGCCATGTAGTTCCAGCATTATAGGGAATCGCCTTTGAAACCTTTAGTAGAAAACCTAGAGATCCTTCTAGCATGTGCCTATTATAGGATGCCAGACTGATAGAGTCACAGGCGTATTTATAGGTAGACTAGGGACTCTTAGACAGATACTTTAGCCCTAGGGACTTTTTCCATAAAATACGGTTACCCTAGGGACTCATAATTAATAATTTCCATCTATCAAAGAAACTACCATATATACATAACAGCAGAATATTATTTGATATATTATGTACTTGGGAGATAAGGTAAATAATTTATTACCTAATATGTGGGCCACACTAGAAGTCTCTAGAAGAGATGGTGAATTTCTAACATTCTCCCACTTGGCCCACATATTAAAATCAGAAAATCCTTTATGAGAGATAAACATAATAATCTGGCCATAGACTTTATCACTCAACTAAAATTTACGAACAATCACTTTAACTAGAATTTATTATTACATGAATTATGGCAGTCATGCTTTTAAACAAACACTTCCTTCCTGTATTACAATGCACAATACATTCTAACAAAGTGTCTAACAACTTCATGAATGAACTTAATATAAGTCATTTAAAGTCCAACTATATTTATCCAATTATCACAAATAATACGTGACAACCCAAAAGTGTGCATTGTCATGTATATCAAAATAAACATAATGTCTAGACAAACTGTTGGAGAGCAAAACAAGACTAATTTGAGCTACTAAGCCCCATATGGGTTACATGATCATTGAAAATATTAGCCGGCGGACCTTTAGTCATAGGATCAACAATCATCAAAGTAGTACTAACATGCTCAAAACTCACATCTTGCTTCTTTACATAGTCTCTAACCATCAAGTACTTTATGTCGATGTGCTTGCTTCGGCTGCCACTTTTATTGTTCTTAGAAAAGAACGCTACAACTGAATTGTCATAGAAGATTCTCAATGACCTTGAAATGGGATCAATAATCCTAAGGCCAGAAATAAAGTTCTTCAACCATAACGCCTGTGATGTAGCTTCGTAGCATACTATAAATTTAGCTTCCAGAATGAATGTTGCAACAATTGTTTGCTTGACACTTCTCCAAGACAAGCACCTCCAGCAAGATGGAAAATGTATCATAAAGTGGAGTTACCAGTTTTTTTGCATCCACCCAAATCACAGTCTGAATATGCAATCACCTCCAATGAGTTAGAGTATATGTATGTATCATAAAGGAAGATGTTTCAACAATAACAATCTCGCCTCAATGTGATAATGACTTTCATAACTTCAACGTCAATAACTCAACAATGAGAGACAATGTATAACCACGATGTTAAATAAGAATAATTCACAATGGATGAGAAAACATGTAGTAGTGACTTCATATAATGAAAATCAACAATGAAAGAAATAACATGTAAAATAACTGCAAATAATGGTAATCAATAATGAAAGAGGTAACATGAACAATGACTTCAACAAATTATAATCAACAATAAAAGAGATAACATGTAAAATGATAATGATAATCAACAATGAAAGAGGTAACATGTATAAAAACTTCAGAGAATGATAATCAACAATGAAGAGATAGCATGTAACAATAAAAGAGGCAATAAGTTAAACTAAAGCATGAGAGCAATTTATCAATTAGGAGGTAGAACAAGTGTTGACAAAATCATTTAATACATGTAAGGATAGATTAACAAAAGTAACAATAGATTGACTAGGAGAGTTTAGGATATGATACGACATTTAAATTAGAACATGGAAATAGTCTAAGTAGCCTAAATCGTTCAAATACCACGTACAACCCGTGTACCCACCCGTCACCTTGCGTACACGGATTTCACTTAGCACAATTGAATCGAACAACCGATAGATAACTCTTCCATAGAGTTCATTAATATCTGAGCTCATTAGTTTACCCCATCTATCTGAATGATCGGTCTCAACTCAGGAGGAAGAACTGGTATTAGACACAAAACCATCCATTCTGGCTCTATATTTGTTCGAATAAAATGCTTTATACCAATCCGAAGGGGTAGTTTTCCACACAAAGTTAGGCAAGACACTTACCTCAACTAGGCCAAATCAACACTCTGAAATAAATTTTTCCTTAAAATTCAACTCCGCACGGCTCAAATCTAATCAAAATCTAATTAATATCTCAAAAAATGCTAGAGCTAGAGAATTCAATTATAATAGATAAAGCTAAGATCTTTACACTTTTCCCAAAAAATCAACAAACGTCAACCAGGGGCACGCCGGGTCAAAATCCAAGTCCAATGGTAGATTGTGTATTCGCAGGACCCAACGAGTTCATATATGTGATTAGTTTCAAAATCCGAGTCCAAATCGACTCTCAAAACTCAATTTCTTATTTTTCAAAAATTTGACAAAGTTTCACTTTTGATTCACATGATTTTGATGTTAAAATCTAAGATATGTTGATAGAATATGATTAGAAATAGATTATAATCACTTACCTATGGTTTGTAGGTGAAAATCCCTTCTCTAAATCTCCTTCTACCGAGTCTAGGGGTTTAAAAATAAGAGAATGAGTTCAAAAATCCCATCTCCCAGCCCTTTAACCAGCTGCAGATAACTCGCAATTGAGGGCCAGGGCTCGCATCTGCGAACCCTGACAGCCTTTTGTATCATTGCATTTGCGAGAAATGCTTCGGAATTATGAAGCTGGAAACATCGTAAAAGCAAACAAATATTCACAATTGCGAATTCTGCCCAAATTCTGTTGCCTTCGCAAATACGAAGGGGATGTCGCATTTGCGACAACTTCCCCCCTTCTGTCACCTTCGCAAATGCGACCCTGGTGTTCTTAATTGCGATACAACACCAGATGCCAGATTTTTGCAATTTCAGTCCAAACCACTCCGGAACATGTCCGAAACTTATCCGAGCCCTCGAGGCTCCAACCACACCTCCTTACAAGTCTAAAAATATTACACAAACTTACTCGCGCGATTAGAACACAAAAGTAATATCTAAAATTACGAATCAAACATTAAAACGCGTGAATTTCAAAGTAAAGTTCAAGAATTTCTAAAGTTACAACTAAACGTCCGAATCCTATCAAATCAACTCCAAACGACACCAAATTTTGCAGACAAGTTCTAAAGACCATAACGGACCTATTCAAGTCCCAAAATCAAATTCCGAGCTCGATAACTAAAAGTCAACCTACGGTCAAACTTTTCAACTTCAAATTGCCAAGTTTTGGCAGATTAACACAAATCAACTTACGGACTTTCGAAATCAATTCCGGGCATACAACCAAGTCTAAAATCACGATCTAAATCTACCAGAGCCATAAAAACACAGTTCCGGGGTCATTTTCACAAAAATTAAAGTTTGGTCAACATTTCTAATTCAAAATTCTAAGTCAAGAATCAATGGATCCAAATCAACTTGAAAGTTTCCCGGAACGAAACTAACCAACCCCGCTAGTCAGTAAATCATAAACACACATGTGTAGAGCATAAGATAAATTACACAAAACGACCAATCAGGTCATTACATTGTCCCCCTCTTAAAATAAACATTCCTTCCTCGAACGTGCATACGGACATACCTGGAGTGGTGAATAGATGAGGGTAATGACTCTGCATGTTGTGCTCAGTCTCCTAGGTCGCCTCCTCAACCGGATGACCCCTCCACTGAACCTTCATTGAAGCAATATTCTTTGATCTCAACTTCTGGACCCATCGGTCCAAGACAGTCACAGCCTCCTCAATATAAGTTAAATCCTCGTCCAATTGGACTGTGCTGAAGTCTAGAACATGAGAAAGGTCACCATAATACTTCTGGAGCATAGATACATGGAACACTAGATGAACCACAAATAAACTAGGTGCAAAGCAAGCTTGAGGCCACCTCTCCAATCCTCTCAAGGATCTCAAAAGGTCCGATGTACCTAGGGCTCAACTTGCCCTTCTTCCCGAACTTCATCACACCCTTCATAGGTGAAAGCTAAAGCAAGACTCGCTCTCCAACCATGAATGCAGCATCGCGAACTTTCCAATCCGTATAACTCTTCTGTCTAGGTTGGGCTGTGCGAAGCCGATCCCGGATCATCTTGACCTTCTCCAAGGCATCTCGCACCAAATCTGTGCCTAATAAGATAGCCTATCCCGACTAAAATCACCCAATTGGAGAACGACACAGTCTCCCATATAAGGCCTCATAAGGAACCATCTGAATACTCGATAACCGTTGTTGTAGGCAAACACCGCAAGTGGCAAGTCCTAAGCAAGCCTGCAATCCATAACGCAGGCATGAAGCAAATCTTCCAATAGAATAGTATGCTCGGGCTGTTCGTTTGTTTGAGGGTGAAATGCTGTACTCAACTCAACCCGTGTGCCTAGCTCACACTGTACAGCTCTCCAGAAATGTGATGTGAAATGCGTACCCTGATTGGAGATGATTGATACTGGTACAACATGAAGTTAGACAATCTCGCGAATATAAACCTGATCCAACTGCTCAGAAGAATAGGTAGTCACTACCGGAATGAAATGAGCTGACTTGGTCAACCTGTCCACGAGCACCCATACCGCGTCAAATTTCTTCTGAGTCCGTTGGATCGTGATAATGAAGTCCAAGGTGACACACTTCCATTTCCACTCAGGAATCTTAAGTCGCTGAAGCAAATCTTCCAGCCGCTGATGCTCATACTTCACCTGCTAGCAATTTAGGCACCAAGCTACATACTCCACTATGTCTTTCTTGATTCTCCTCCACCAATATTTCTACCTCAAGTCCTAATACATCTTAGCGGCACCTGGATGAATGGATTACCGCAAACTATGGGCCTCCTGAAGAATCAACTCACACAAACCATCCACATTGGGCACACATAATCGGCCCTACATCCGTAACACACCGTCATCCCCAATAGTAACCTCCTTGGCATTCCTGTGCTGAACCATGTCATTGAGGACAAGCAAATGGGGGTCGTCATATTTATGCTCTCTGATACGGTCATATAGAGAAGCTCGAGAAATCACAAAGGCAAGAACTAAACTGGGCTGCGAAATATGCAATCTGACAAACTGGTTGGCTAAGGCCTGAACATTCAATGCTAACGGCCTCTCTGCTGTCGGTAGATAGGTTAAACTACCCAAACTCTGCCTTTCAACTCAAGGCATCAGTGTTACACCCCAAATTTTCGTACATGAGAGTACATCGTAAGCCAATTATTATAAGCTCAGCAATGAAATTATATTTTAAAGTACATAAAGTAAATTAATCATGTTACCTTGGAGGTCATGAATCTTTAAGATCATGGATAACAAGTACCAAGAAGGTTTAAAGGCTTGAAAGCTAAGCAAATTGAAGAAAATAAGTTTTGTCGAATGTCGACAAATTGGGAATGTTATAACATGTACTTTTGGGGTGATACTTGGGTTCTTAAAATGATAAGGAGGCTATGTTATTAGTTATTTTAGTTGTATAATAGTCGTGTATTATATTTTGAAGTCAAGCAAGTTGTGGAACAAAAGTTGGCAAAGGTCATCACAAGTTACAATCATAAATGTGCATAGAATTAGGTCAAATGTAGCTAAGCTTTTCTCCCAATATACTTGGACTTATGGGATGATCGATAAACCAAATTGAAGGTTTATGGGTCTAGTTTCCAACACATTAAACCATTTGTCGAATGACATCAGAGTAGAGAGATATTCGCGTTTTCGCGAGACTGCGCAAGCAGCTCCCATGGGACCCACTTAGGCGGTGAACGACCCTTGAACATTTTAAAGGGGTCGGACGGCTCATTTTTGGTCATTTTCGACCAAGGAAAGTTCAAAATCTCTCTCAACACCTCTCTAAAAGTTCTCCAAGGTTCCAAGTCGAATCCAAGGGGGTTTTACCTAAACCTAACGTCAATGGTTAGCCTAAGTGAAGAAGAGAGTCTCTATGGTGTTGTGATGGATTTAAGGGTGCTTGTAAGCTAAAGCAAGCTTTGGTTCGAGTTTGTTATGATTATTTAAGGTATGTATAACACCTTATTTCTTGGTCTTAAGCTTATCTATTTGCTGGTTAAGTTATTTGGATGAAGAATTACAAGATAGAACTTGAAGTTGTATAAGTTGTTGTCTCTTATTGGACTACTTTTGAGTTGTGTATATGACTTTATATGGCTGGAAATCGTGGTGAATATATTGGTTATAATTTTTTTATTGCTGTTATGGTTGTAAATATGTTGAGCATGTTGTAAATATGAGAAGAAGCAACCACACAATACCTAGAAGTGTCCATGTTGTTATATCTTGTTGGGTTATTTGATGTTACTTTTATGATGGATATAAGGTTGGAATATCATGTCAACATATATGTTTATATGCTGGACATGTTGATGGTGTTGTGCACGGGAGATGGGAAAAAGATTTGGAGTTTGGTTCCAATCCAAGCTTGCCGCTCGTCGTGTTAAATAGTAGTTTCGTTGGTGACATTTGTGACCTTGTTGTTGTGTAGAATTATTTTGTGTTGTTGGGATGTTGGGTGTGTTGTGGTGCTGAAGGTATATAGTTGAATGTAGTATGTAGTCTCGTTGTTTTGATGGACTTGGGAAAAGCTAGGAAAACGGGGGAGATGATGCCCGTTTTATATAAAATAAGCCAATTGTTGTACGATAGTTGCATCATTCATAGCATAACGATAGTATTATTATTGTTGTTGTAGATTAAAGTGCGACAAGACGATTTCAACGTGGTCATTGGACAGATTGTGATAAGGTATGATAAGGCTATCTCTTCTTTCCTTTTGGTATGATCCATATGATACAAACGTAATGAGCAAACGTGGAACTTTCACAAATGACTCTATTCTTAGAAGTACTCAGGGTGCCTATGTTCTTGATTCCCCATGTGTCCTATTATTACATCATCTGTTCATGGGTCTCAGAAGATACGTAAGTTGATAAAGTTTGTTTCATGGTATTAATCAAAGGTACATTGATCTTAATACATCACGAGAGATCTCATTGACTTACTTCTTATGCATTGCATTCATTTATACTTGTACATTAATCCATGACCAGATGGCATTATATATGCGTATATTATATGTATATGGGGTATGGGGAAAGATTATGGCATTATATACGCACCACCACCTGATCAGCTGGTATACATTGATGATTTCACCCACAAAGGCCGAGATAATATGATGGGATGCCCTCAAAGGGTTGATGATGTTATATACGCATATATACCTATGCATGATATGACATTTATACGCATATGCATGACATTATAAATGTTTCATGATTCACAGATCTGTTCAGACTTACAGGTTGAGTTCTTTACTCCATGTTTCTTTCATGCCTTTTATATAATGCTTTCATGCCTTACATACTCAGTATTTTATTTGTACTGACTTCCCTTTTTCCTAAGGAAGCTGCATTTCATGCCCACAGGTCCCGATAGACAGGTTGACAGTCCTCATAGTAGGCTATCAGCTCAGCAAAAGGTGTTGGTGCACTCCACTTGCTACGGAGTTCCCTATTTGGTCAGTATGCTTCTAACATGTATAGATTGGTACGGTTGGTCCTGTCCCGACCTTTTTGATGTTTATGTATTCTTAGAAGCTTGTAGATAGATGTCATGTATATGGATGATCGTATGGCTTTGTCGGCCTATGTTTTGAGTGTACAAATGATCATTTCAGTCTTATAGGCCCGTACATCACATGTATAAGTTTGTATTCTATGCTGGGTTGTCCTATGTCGAGTTTTCCATTATGGTTTATCCTGTTTATTTCATGACGGCCTTTCTGGCTCATTTACCCATGATAGTATGACAAGTAAGATACATTACGTAGGTACTCGATTGAGTAAGGAACTGGGTGCCCATCGCTGCCCATCGGTTTAGGTCATGAGGAAAGTGGTATCTGAGCAGTTCTATCCTAGGGAGTCTATAAGCCGTGTCTAGTAGAGTCTTTTTTATGGGTTTGTTGTCACCACCACTAATAAGCAGGAGGTTAAAGGGCATTTAGGACTGTCACTCTTTCTTCTTACTCTAGATCGTGTTGTAGAGCTCAGTTGTATGAATTGAAACTCCTAAATTCTATTTTATTTGTAATACAATGATACCTACATCAAGAAAGACAGCTGGTAAGAGATTAAATATGGATGTGGAAGAGTTAAGTCAGAGGAACTTGATTTTGCATCATGCTTATGATGAGTAAATGTGAGGTCTTCAGCAGATCATATGTGTACTAAGACGTGTAAGCTTCTTGATAAGGAGCTCTAAAGTGTGAATATCTATCCACCCATATGGTAAAAGCAATAAGAGAATTAAAAGGTAGATACAAGTTCCAACAAGTAAAAGAAGCAAGGTGGAGAAAGGTACGAGGTACCCAGTTAGTAAAGATTATCAATATTTACAATTCAGGTAGAGAAATATAAGCATTCTAAGTTACCTTCAATAGTAACAGAGGTATGTACAATTAGCCACACCCATCTTAGTTATGCCCTATGGGAGCTAACAGATATAGTTTAAGAGAAGGATGAGATATCAAGATCCAGCTGGGGTTAGAGAAACCCAAAATTGTGTATGGATTGTTATCATTAGCTAACATTTTCGAAGGGTAGTGCAAAATGTGGTAATAATTCTCCTTGTGAGACACCCAGATGGTGCACTCTAGAATAGTACAGTTAGATATGGATACTAAAATGTTCAGAAATTTCAGAAGATAGACAGTGAAATCGTAGAAGGGATAAATATTTACCTTAGTATGACTCCTGCCCCTATGAAAAAAGAGAATGTTAGGAGACTTGAAGAGCCAGTGAGATGAAGCATGGGGAGCTAAAAGTGAAAGAATATTTTGTTGAAGTTTTCAGAATAAGGTGGTAGACGGAAATATTAGCAGGAGAATAACAAGAGAGTAAATGAAGCATTATGAGTAAGATGTGATAAATAGGTGATAAAAGTAAATCAAAATATGACACGATGATAGAGTCTATAATCAAGTGAAGGAAAAGACAAGAGGTGACAAGCCTTGAGACAATAAAAGAGTATAGGCCAAAGGTCATATCCTCATTTCAAGAAATGAGTTGGTGACTCCAATGTAATTACCAAAAGGCTAAGTTAGACCCCTTGTAGTAATAGAAATTCGTATGGTCTAATAAACAAGATAAAACCGAACATGAATTAGGGACCGGAGGGTTTGATAATAGTCGACATCGTGACAATTTCAGAGATCGCGTTCTAGTAATAATAGAATGGACAACAAAAGAATAACCTTTAAAGGTTATTCAGGAAGAGGCTTCCCTAAAGCAAGCACTGTAAGTAGATTTAAGCTTAAGGGACTAAGTGTGCCAGTTACACTAGGTGTTACTTTCGTGCGTAAGAAATTCAATTATCCCTAGTACAGAAGGGTTACCGCAACGCGTGTAAGAGTCCGTGAAGATGTGAAAAGATGCTAAAGATGAAGAGGTAAAACATTTATAGGTAAATCTTCATAGCATTAAATGTTAGTACTCCCCTAAATAGGGAATATGGTGTGATATGGTATTAAGTCGGAATTATGTGGTTCAGGTAACTGTAGAATAGTAAAGGAAGAATGTGGTAGAGGGTCAAAAGGAATGAGATTGCATTTATTCAAATCCTACAGATATGTTACGACTCCAGAACATTATGCAGACACGATGCTGGGGAGAGGCAGTAAGGGTTCCAGCACTAGATATTATTAATAAATAAGTGCAAATGAACACTTGATATATAAGGAACCGGTGCGAGGGGTAAGTTAAGACAAAGGACATAACCCAAGAGAGATTACACAGGATATAGATAAGAAAATGGACCAATGAGTACTTAGTAGTTGATTTAGGAAGAGCCTAGTTATGGCTCGACAAGAGGATACAGACAAATCAGCAGATTGTGCAAGATAAACGTAATGAACCCCAACATAGTGAATTCAATCTCGCAGATATGATATCATGATCCTTGAGAAATATTCAGATAGGAGTTGGGGTAGTTAAAGGTACCATATAAGTGTTACGAAAATAAAAGAGAGTGCCACTAGGGAGACAATTTAAATTTCAGTTTAGAAGCAACCCTACAAGAACACGGGCGCGGAGGTAAGTAACTAAGGACAACAATAGGCAAGTAAGAACATAAAAAAATCCTTGGGGTATACGATGTAATAAGCTCACATCTTTACAGGAGTCACATGGTGCCCCCTAAGTACAACACCGATAGACTAGCTGAGGAAATAAGGAAGAAGGCTTCAACCTAAGCAAAGTGATCTAAAGAGGAAACGATCTTGTAACAACAGTCTCACTACAATATTGTATGCGATTCATAAAGAAGTGGCACCTGGCTAATGACGGGAAGTAAAAGTCAAAAGTGATATTTGAGATCATACGAGTTACAGGGAATTCCAGTATTCGTGGGCACTATGATAAGCCAAGTATCCATGCAGCAAGAGACAGAACGACCAGGAAAAGTAATTACTTATGTTTAAAGGCAGCTGGGAAGAAACAAAAGAAAATATATGGTGCTAGCAAGTTAAAGGAAGGTTGCGAGTAGTATGAATAGATTTGTGTAGGTCGCAAGATATAATATCGTAGAGCGACAAGGTTTTAGGTCGATTGGAATAAGGATAAGAAAAGGTGAGTGAGAAGGTGACGAGAATAGGTAAGTCCTCGGGATCAAAACCCGTCAAAACAAGAGAGCTGATGGTTTCCATAAGTTATAGAAAGCTCAATATAGTCTTAATGGATGCAAAGGAGTCTAAGACTAAGAGCATTTAAAAGAGATGAAATGCTGCCCTGGTAGTAGAATAAGGGTGTAATTGTAATAGATAAGAGGATGGCATTTGGTACTTTTCTTGAGTAATGATGTAAATAAAAGGTATTTCATGAATTGCACGACATTAGAATACCCCCTTAAGATGAATCACGTTGGGATGCTATGACATACAATTTTTGAAGTATAGTATCGTCCCTAGGTGGATCAAGCAAATCACTTCATATGTTCCCCGATGTGACGTGAGCCCTAGTGACAATGTATTATGTAAAAGGTTTCAAGTTTTCAATTGTAGATTATAGATCAACACTAAGGTGAATCAACAATGGATGGATAAAAGATACAAAGTACGAGATGCGATTAGGCCGTCATTCATAAGATGAACAATAATGAAGAAGAACTAAAGGGATTAGATTTATACATATAGGATAAGCAGTGAGAGAGTAACCTGGAGTTGGGTAGCAGACCTCGGTAATAATAAGCTGAAGTAAGTGTTATGGTATAGTATAACCTACCTAGATGTATTAAAGACATAAGCATATAAAACCGAGGCTATGAAACAAGATATAGTAATGGTCGTAAGTTCGACAAAGTACTAAGCGAAGAACTTCAGTATTCCTATAGATGCCCAGAGGGACAACCTGCCATAGTTCTTTAAATGTTTACAAACTGAGGCCTAGAGATTGGCTAAAATCTGGAGGAAAAAGGAGAGAAGAGTCGCATAGGTGTGCATACAAGGATCGAGTCGTACGAGCTGCATGACATAGAGTAGCAACAATTACGAGATTAGAAGAATTCCGACCACAAGTCGTGGGGTGAGAAAGAGGCCTAAAGGGTGCAATGCCCTGGAGTTTGGATTTATTCACCGAACAGTTGCCTAGATTGAAAGGATAGTATTAAAGTATTCGTAAAATCTAGGTTATGAGACTGATAGGCACATCAGGCAACATTCAAGGACGAAATATCCAAAAAGGGGGAATGATGTTGCACCCAAAATTTTCGTACGTGAGAGTATGTCGTAAGTCAATTAGTGTAAGTTTAGCAATGAGATTATATTTGAAAGTAAATAAAGTAAATTAATCATGTTACCTTGGAGGTCACAAATCTTTAAGATCATGGATAACAAGTACCAAGAGGATTGAGAGGCTTAAAAGCTAACCAAATGGAAGAAAATAAGTTTTGTCGAATGTCGACAAATTGGGAATGTTATAACATGTACTTTTGGGGTGATACTAGGTTTTTTAAAATGATACAGAGGTTATATTATGAGTTATTTTAGTTTTATAATAATCGTGTATTACGTTTTGAAGTCAAGCGAGTTGTGGAACAAAAGTTAGCAAAGGTCATCTCAAGTTACAATCATAAATGTGCTTAAGATTAGGTCAGATGTAGCTAAGATTTTATCCCAATATACTTGGAATTATGGGAAGATAAATATACCAAATTGAAGGACTACGAGTCTTATTTCCAACACCTTAAACCGTTTGTCGATACGACATCAGAGTAGAGAGATATTCATGTTTTCACGATACTGCGCAAGCAGCTCCCATGGGACCCACTTAGGTGGTGGACGACCCTTGAACATTTTAAAGGGGTTGGACACCTCATTTTTGGTCATTTTAGACCAAGGACAATTCACAAAATCTCTCAAAACCTTCTAACGGTTCTTCGAGGTTCTAAGTCGAATCCAAGGGGGTTTTACCTAAACCTAACCTCAAAGGTTAGCCTAAGTGAGGAAGAGAGTCTCTATGGTGTTGTGATGGATTTAAGGGTGCTTATAAGCTAAAGGATGCTTTGGTTCGAGTTTGTTCTGATTATTTAAGGTATGTTTAACACCCTATTTCTTGGTCTTAATCTTATCTATGCGTTGTTTAATTTATTTGGATGAAGAATTAATAGATAGAACTTGAAGTTGCATAAGAAGTTGTTGTCTCTTATTGGACTATTTTTGAGTTATGTATATGACTTCATATGGCTGGAAATCGTGGGGAATAGCTTGGTTATAATGTTATTATTGCTGTTATGGTTGTAAATATGTTGAGCATGTTGTAAATAGGGGAATAAGCAACCACACAATACCTAAAAGTTGTCCATATTGTTGTTATATCTTGTTAGGTTGTTTGATGCTGCTTTTACGATGGATATAAGGTTGGAATATCATGTAAAATATATATGTTTATATGATGGACATGTTGATGGTGTTGTAAGTACAGGGGAGATGGGAAAAAGAGTTGGGGTTTGATTCCAATCCAAGCTTGCCGCTCGTCGTGTTAACTTGTAGTTTCATTGGTTACATTTGTGCCCTTGTTGTTGTGTAGAATTATTGGTGTTGTTGGGAAATTGGGTGTGTTGTGGTGCTGAATTTATATTGTTGAAGGCAGTATGTATTCTCGTTGTTTTGAGGGACTTGGGGAAAGCAAGGAAAACATGGGAGATGCTGCACGTTTTAACATAAAATAAGCCAATTATTGTACGATAGTTGCATCATTCATAGCTTAACAATGGTATTATTATCGTTTTTGTAAATTAAAGTGTAAAAGACAAGTTCAACGTGGTCATTGATAGACTATGATAAGATATGTTAAGGCTATCCCTTCTTTCCTTTTGGCATGATCCATATGATACAAACGAAACGAGTAAACACGGAATATTCAAAAATGACTCTATTCTTAGAAGTACTAGGGGTGCCTATGTTCTTGATTCCCCATGTGTCCTATTATTACATTGTCTGTTCATAGGTCTCAGAAGATACGTAAGTTGATAAAGTTTATTTCATGATATTAATCAAAGGCATATTGATCTTAAGACATCACGAGAGATCTCATTGACTTACTTCTTATGCATAGCATTCATTTATACATGTACATTGACCCATGACCAAATGGCATTATATTTACTTATATTGTATGTATATGATGTATGGGAAAAGGTTATGGAGCTATATACGCACCACCACCTGATCAGCTGGTATAGGTTGTTGATGTCGCCCACAGAGGCCGAGATGATATGATGGGATGCCCTCAAAGGCTTGATGATGTTATGTTCGCATATACCTATGCATGATATGACATTTATGCGTATATGCATGGCATTACAAATGTTTCATGATTCACAGAGGTATTCAGACTTACAGGTTGAGTTCTTTACTTCATGTTCTTTCATGTCTTTTATATACTACTTTCATACCTTACATACTCAGTACTTTATTTGTACTGATGTCCCTTTTTCCTGGGGACGATGCATTTCATACCCATAGGTACCGATAGATAGGTTGACAGTCCTCCTAGTAGGCTATCAGCTTAGCAGAAGGTGTTGGTGCACTCCACTTGCTCCAGAGTTGCCTATTTGGTCAGTATGCTTTGGACATGTATATATTGGTATGGCGGGGCCCTGTCCCGACCTTTATGACATTTATGTAGTTTTAAAGGCTTGTAGAAAGATGTCATGTATATGGATGATTGTATGGCCTTGTCAGCCTATGTTTTGAGTGTACAAATGATTATTTCAGTCTTATAGGCCCGTATATCACATGTTTAAGATTGTATTCCATGTTGGATCGTCCTATATCGAGTATTCCCTTATGTTTTATCCTGGTTATCTCATGATGGACTTTCCAGCTCATTTACCCATGATAGTATGATAAGAAGTATACATTACATAGGTTCTCAGTTGAGTAAGGCACTGGGTGCCCCTCGCGACCCATCGATTTGGGTCGTGACAATCGGCCACAACATTGGCCTTCCCGGAATGGTATAGAATGGTGATATCATAGTCCTTAAGCAACACTAACCACCTCTGCTGGTGCAAGTTAAGATCTTTTGATTTGAACAGATGTTATTGACTCTGGTGGTCGGCAAAGACCTCACAAGGGACACCATACAAATTAAGCCTCTAGATCTTCAATGCATGAACAATGGCTGCCAACTCCAAGTCGTGGAATGGATAATTCTTCTCATGGGTCTTCATTTGTCGAAACGTGTAGGAAATCACCCTACTGTCTTGGATCAACATCGCACCAAGGACAATACGTGACACATCACAATACACAGTATAGGACCCCGAGCCCGTATGCAATAGTAACACTGGGGCTATAGTCAAAGCAGTCTTGAGCTTCTAAAGCTTGCCTCGCACTCCCCGAACCACCTAAAAGGAGCACCCTTCTGGGTCAATCTGGTCATAGGTACATAAATAAATGAGAAGTCCTCTTCGAAACGACGATAATACCCGACCAAACCAAGGAAACTCTGGATCTTAGTAGCTGAAGACGGTCTGGGCCAACTCTGCACTGCTTCAATCTTCTTTGGATCTACTTTGATCCCCTTACTTGACACCACATGACCCAAAAACGCCACCGAATCAAGCCAGAATTCTTTGAAAATTTTGCATACAACTTCTTTTCTCTCAAGGTCTGAAGCACAATCCTCAGCTGCTGCTCATGATCTTCCTGACTGCGGGAGTACACCAAGATGTCGTCAATAAATACAATGACGAATGAATCAAGATAAGGCTAGAATACACTGTTCATTAGGTGCATAAATGTTGCTGGGGTGTTGGTTAGCCTAAATGACATCACAAGGAACTCATAGTGGCCATACCGAGTCCTAAAGGCAGTCTTCGAAATATCCAAATCACGAATCTTAAGCTGATGATAACTGACCGCAAATCAGTCTTTGAGAACACTCTAGCACCCTGTAGCTGATCAAATAAGTC
The DNA here is from genome assembly GCA_002018475.1 of Nicotiana obtusifolia. NCBI lineage: Eukaryota > Viridiplantae > Streptophyta > Magnoliopsida > Solanales > Solanaceae > Nicotiana > Nicotiana obtusifolia. Next base: position 167,385 of record MCJB01002658.1, on the reverse strand, counting down.
ATCAATGCATGGCAATGGATACCTGTTCTCCACTGTAACCTTGTTCAACTGCCAATAATCAATACACATGCACGTAGAACCATCCTTCTTCTTCACAAACAAGAACGGAGCACCCCAAGGCGACATACTAGGCCGAATGAAACCCTTATCAAGAAACTCTTGCGACTGTTCCTTAACTCCTTCAGCTCCACTAGGGCCATATGATATGGTGGAACAGAAATGGACTGATTTCCCGACAACAAGTCAATACCAAAATCGATATCCCTATCGGGCAGCAATGCCCGGAAGATCCACTGGAAATACAACTAGAAAGTTTCTCACTACAGGAAATGACTCAATGGTAGGAGTATCAGCACTAACATCCCTCACAAAGGCTAGATAAGTATCACACCCCTTCTCAACCATCCGCTGAGCTTTTAGAAATGATACAACCCTGCTGGAACATAATCTAATGCACCCCTCCACTATAACCGTGGTAAACTTGGCATATCCAACATCATAGTCTTGGTATGACAATCTGGAATAACATGATAGGGTGACAAACAGTCCATCCCCAAGATAACATCAAAGTCTACCATACTAAGTAACAATAGGTCAACTTTGGTCTCAAAACCACCAATAAGAACTAAACATGACCGATACACATGGTTTACAACAATATAATCTCCTTTAGACATGGACACATAAATAGGAGAACTCAAAGAATCACGAGATATATCTAAATACGGAGCAAAGTAAGATGACTCATATGAATAAGTGGATCCCAGATCGAATAAGACTACTCAAAGAATCACGAGATATATCCAAATACAGAGCAAAGTAAGATGACTCACATGAATAAGTGGATCCCAGATCAAATAAGACATATTCATCTCTATGGAAAACAGGAATCATACCTGTAATGACTGAGTCTGAAGCAACTACATCGGTCCTACCCGGAAGAACATAGAATCTAGTCTGGCCTTTCCCTCTAGGGCAACCTCTACCTGCCCGTCCCCTACCCCTAACCGGCTGTGTGGTTGGAGCGGCAATTGGGCCAGCAATCATGGCCTGAGAAATTTGTGGACCTGACTGAATCCGTGGAGCCTGAAGTAGTATGTGGAGGTGCACCCTTCCTGAGTTTGGGGCAGTCTCTAACTATGTGGCGGGTATCGCCACCCTCAAAGCAAGCTCTCGGTAGGCATGGATGTTGGGACTGGCTTGGGCCTGGTCGGCTGGACTGACCGCTGAAGGAACCCCATGCAGGAGGTGCACTAGAAAGTGGCTGAGCAAAGTGTGCAACTTGAGACCTCGGAACAACCGGAGCACCACTAGAAGCTGGAAGTGCTGAGTGAACTGGACGACTCACATAGCCTCTACCAATGATGGATGTAGCTGCAATTTGACCACCACTAAATCCTCCCGTATCACGAGGCCTCTTCGCCTCCCAATTATCTCTCTCACAGCCCCGCATACTCCCCAACCTCCGTGCAATCTCTACCACCTGTTGATATGGGGTATCTGTCTTCAATTCTTGAGCCATGATGAACCTAATACAATAGTTGATCCCCTCGATAAATTGACGTACTCGCGCTCTGATCGTAGAAACCAAGGCGAGTGCATGTCTGGACAAACCACTGAATCTGACAGCATACTCCGACACTGTCATAGTACCCGGGCGCAGTTGCTCTAACTCTGCGTGCCATGCATCCCGAAGGGTCTGAGGAACAAACTCTCTCAAGAATACCTCTGAAAACTATGTCCATGTAAGTGAAGCCGACTCGGTTGGGCTACACTTCTCGTACACTTGCCACTACTGGTATGCCGCTCCGGACAACTGGAATGGACTCATCTCCACAATACCAATAGTGCGAAGAATACTGTGGCACTCCTCAAAAAAATCGTATGTATCCTCTGAAGCCAAACCACTGAAAGAAGGAGGGTGATAATTCTTAAACCTCTCGAGCCTAAGCTGCTCCTCCTTAGATGTTGATGCCCTAACCACGAGCTGAACTGGAACAACAGGCTGTACCGATATAATCTTTGGGCCCCGATCGAACTTGACCCGCTGCTTTAGGGTACAGGTCGTGAGAGTCTATGCTCCTCCCCCAACCTGAGATGTGGCAGGTGCAAGTGGAATCAACCCTGCCTAAGCTAAGGTACCCAACATGCTCAAGAACTATGCGAGGGTCTCCTGAAGTGCTGGGTTGGCAACTGGCGCCTCGGATGCCTGTCCCCCAACTGGAGCTACTGGTGGCTCCTCTGTCGCAGCTTGGGCAGGTTTTCTAGCTGCACCACGTACCCCACCTTGGCCTCAGCCCTGGTCATGTCCTCTTACTGCTCTAGCAGAAGGCGCGAGTGTCTGATCATCGGATCTAGAAGTGCGTGTCCTTACCATCTGTGAGAGAATAGAAAATCAAAGATTTAGTTTTCGAAGTCAACCAATTCGCACGATAAGGAATCAAATAAGTGAAGTTTTCCTAACAGCTCCGTAGCCTAGCTATGATACCAACTCGTCACGACCCCAATTTTTTTTTGTAGGATGTCGTGATGGCAACTAGTCTCTACAACTAGGTAAGCCTAATAGATAATAATAACTTAAGCAGAAATAATTACCAAGATACTAAAACAAAGCTGAATAACTGATACAAACTTCCGAAAAATAGAATCTCAACCATACAATCCCCAAGAATTGTGGAACAGAGTCATAAGCTCTAAAGAACGTAACTAGGATATCTAATACATCAGTGTCTGAAAGAAATACAACAGGAAGCAAAATAGGAAAGGTGACTTCGAGGCCTGCTGACATGGAGCAGGTATACCTTGAAGTCTCCACAGCTGCAACTCAAATCAAATTTAGCGTCTGGCACAGGCAGACGTGCCTAGATCTGCACAAAAATTGTGCAGAAGCGCAGTATGAGTATACCACAATTGTACCCGGTAAGTGTCAAGCTTAACCTCGGTAGAGTAGTGACGAGGCCAGGCCAGGATACCTACTAGGGTTTAAATAAGCAGTATGGAAATGTAATAAGGATAAATAATGGAAAGCGAAGAAATAACTGATACAAAACAAGATAATAAGATGAAATAATACGGAAATTAAACACAGGAATACATAAAAGAAGAAACTAAAGAGAAAAAAAATGACCATATACGGACAACAACTGCTAGAACAAAACAACAAGAAAACCCCCGTCAAAAGCTCTTTGCAATATGGGATAAACAACAAAATAACGCAACTAGGTACCGCCTCGTGTACAATAAGAATCACCATCGAGGTATCGCCTCGTATTCATATTACACATTTCAATCACAATCTTTCTTTATACCGCCGCGGGAGCCTTACATATGAAATAGGTTTTGAAAAACAGTTTTCCCGAAATAGCTACACGCACTTTAGCCCCTTATGACGCTATATGGCTTCACGTACTTCCTTACAAGAACCATGCACATAAGTCCCACCTTATACTGCCGAATGCATATCAACCCAAGCCTTATACCGCCGCATCTGCGTCAATATACAATAACAACTCGCACCACAAGTGACATATATCACAAATTTGCCAACAATCCACAATATTAATGTTTCCACAACAATAGCTCACGGCTCCATTGCAACGAGTACAAGAATATCAACAACAACAACGACTGTAAAATGTTCAGAAAGGAAGATGTTTCAACAATAATAATCTCGGTTCAACACGATAACGACTTTCACAACTTCAACACCAATACCTCAAAAATGAGAGGTAATGTATAACCACAATGTTAAATACGAATAACTCACAATGGAAGAGATAATGTGTAGCAATGACTTCTAATCATGGAAATAAAAAATGAAAGAGATAACCTGAACAATAACTTCAAATAATGGTAATTAACAATGAAAGAGGTAACATGAACGATGACTTCAATTAATGATAATCAACAATGAAAGAGATAACATATATAATGACTTCAAATAATGATAATCAACAATGAAAAAAGAGGCAACATGTATAATGACTTCAAATAGTGATAATCACAATGAAAGATAGCATGTAACAATAAAAGAGGCAACAAGTTAAACTAAAGCATGAGAGCAATTTATCAATTAGGAGGTAGAACAAGTGTTAGCAAAATTATTTAAGGCATGTAAGGATAGACTAACACAAGTAAGAGTAGATTGACTAGGAGAGTTTAGGATATGATATGGCATTTCAATTAAAGCATGGAAATAGTCTAAGTAGCCTAAATCGTTCAAATACCACGTACAACCCGTGTACCCACTCGTCACCTTGCATACACGAGTTTCACTTTGACCCTACACAAGTTAGGCAAGACACTTACCTCAATTAGGCCAAATCAACACTCAGAAATAGCTTTTCCCTTAAAATCCGCCTCCACACGACTCAAATCTAAGCAAAATCGACTTAATATCATCAAAGAATGCTAGGGAATTCAACAACAATAGATAATGCTAAGATCTTTACACTTTTCCTAATAAGTCAACTTGGGCCCGCCTAGTCAAAACTCGGGTCCAATGGTAGATTCCGTATACCCATGACCCATGAGTTCATATATGTGATTAGTTTCAAAATCCGAGTCCAAATCGACTCTCAAAACTCAATTTCTTATTTTCAAAAATGTGATAAAGTTTTATAAATTTTCACTTTGATTCACATGATTTTGATGTAAAAATCTAAGATATGTTGATGGAATATGATTAGAAATAGATTAGAATCACTTACCCAAGGTTTGTAGGTGAAAATCTCCTCTCCAAATCGCCTCCTATCGAGTATAGGGTTCAAAAATGAGAGAATGAGTTCAAAAATTCCGTCTCCTAACCCTTTAACTAGCTGCAGATGTCGCATTTGTGACACACGGTTCACATTTGTGAACCCTCGCAATTGCGGGCTAGGGATCACATTTGCGAACCCTGATAGCCTTATGCATCATCGCATTTGCGAGATAGGCTTCTAAATTATGAAGCTGAAAACATCGTAAAAGCGAACAAATGTTCATAATTACGAACTCTGCCCAAATTCTGCTGCCTTCGCAAATGGGAAGGGGATGTCACATTTGCGAAAATTGCCCCCCTTATGTCACCTTTGCAAATGCGACCCTGGTGTTCGCAATTGCGACTCCAGAGCACCAGATACCACATTTTTACAATTTCAGTCCAAGCTACTCCGGAACATGTCCGAAACTTATTCGAGCCCTCGGGGCTACAACTCAAACTTCCTCATAAGTCTAAAAATATCACACGAACTCACTCGCCCAATAAAAACACAAAAATAACGTCTAAAATTGCGAATACATTAATACGCTTGAATTTCAATGTATAGTTCAAGAATTTCTAAAGTTACAACTAAACGTCCGAATCCTATCAAATCAACTCCAAACGACACCAAATTTTGGAGACAAGTTATAAAGACCATAACGGACCTATTCCAAGTCCCAAAATTAAATTCCGAGCTCGATAGCTAAAAGTCAACTTACGGTCAAACTTTTCAACTTCAAATTACTCAAAATGACCAATCGGGTCGTTACATCCACAGTACAAACCTCGATTCGATACCCATATGATGTATTTTTTTAATTGCATAATTTTAAAAAATAATTAGCGATTTCTGTCCCTTTCTTTGTTGTGGTCAAGTTTGAAATTCAATTAACTGACCTAAATCAATCGGTAAAAATCGATCAATTTTTGTCAGTTTTTGCTACCGATAGTAGTTTTCCTATCCACCCAATTTCATCGATTTTTAAAGGTAATCATTCATAAACAATCGTGTTAGGTCATTTTTATGATCGGAAAAGAGTTATATTTAATAGTGCTAATCAATCAAAGTGGATTTACTTGTAGTATTCTCCTGAACTACCACTAGCTACTCATAGTAGGTTAATTTCTATATTCCTATGGAATTAATCTAGTGAAAATATATTAAAATTACGCTATATAATTAAGCGCGGGGACTAGGTATATTTCTATCCTAACCATAAGTAGGCATCCAAATCCTAGGTATAAGATCATGCTCTCTTTAACTCTCATCTAATCTATAAATCGATTTCCCAAGCATAATGTGAAAAGTTGATAGAACTTAACTGTTGTCTAGACAATCAAGCAATTATACACAGAGCTAAAGAAACAATCAAATGATGGAGGTTCATATTAAAGGATAAAATAACTACTAAACATCAATATTCATGGCTAGCCGCAACCCTAGAAATATAGAACTTAGCCACGCATAACAATAACAATAATTGCTTAAGTGTTTTGAATGACAAACTTACTAAGAAAAGGTGAAAGAAAGAAGAACTTGATGATCCGAATTTCAAAATTGCTCCAAGTGGTTCGTTTCACCTCTAATATGTTAAACTCCCTCAAATTTTAGGTTTAGGAATCTTTTATACGTGTTAGGGATGTGTAAGGATAAAAGAAAATTTCCTTATCACGTATGGAGACTTTTCCAGACTTTGGCGCCCTGGGCACCGTGTCTCAGTGTCCCCATTAGTGGGCTTCTGGGAACTTCTGCCTCCAGCGCCACAGACGTTGAGAATTGGTGGCCTGTGCACTGGCTTTGTGCCTTAAAGGTTTTCCTCTATTTTCAGTGCCTCAGGCAGTGAGATCGGTGGTCTGGGCATTGAAATTAGCCTTTTTCTATTTTTCTTCAATTTTAGCTATGCCTCATGCATGTTTATTTTATTTCAATCTCAATCTATCCCTAACTTAACATATTTTAATTATCGATAACTGTAATGGCTCGGTAGGTCATTTTGTGTATTGTGGCTCCGTTTCCCTATTTATCGCTTCTTTTATAGTCATTTATGGATATATGACTTTTTGGGGTGGTTGTTTTGGTCTCGGGGATGCTTCAGAGTGAATTGGGATACTTTGTCTCAAGGTTGAAGATTTAAGTTGGAAGAGTTGACCGGGGTTTGACATTTATATAGACAACTCCGAAATAGATTTTTGATGGTTCTAATAGCTTCATAGGGTGATTTAGAACTTAGTATTATGTACGGATATTGATTTGGAGATCTGTAGGTTGGTTTGAGGCTTTTTGGCAAAAGTTGGAAAGTTGAAAGTTTGAAAGGTTGAGATGTTTGATCGAGAGTTGACTTTGTTGATACCGAGCTCAGATTTTGGTTCGGAAGTTTGAGTAGGTTCGCTGTGTCATCTATGACTTGTGTGCAAAACTTGAGGTCAATTGGAGCTGGTTTGATATGATTTGGCATTGGTTGTAGATATTTGAAATTCATTAGTTTCATTAGGCATGAACTGGGGCGCTATTCGTGATCTTGATGTTGGTTGATGTGATTTGAGGCTTTGACTAAGTTTGTATGGTGTTTTAGGATCTGTTGGTATATTTGGTTGAGGTCCCAAGGGCCTCGGGTGAGGTTCAAATTGATTTCAGACTAGTTTTGGACTTAGGAACTTGGCTTAATTTTTCTGATTCCTGGTGTGATCACACCTGTGAGAATGGGCCCACAGGTGCGAAGTCGCATGAGCGATGGGATTGTCGTAGAAGCGGAGGATTTATGGGCTTGGTAGAGGCCGCAGATGTGTTGCACTTTCCGCATCTGCAAGCGCGCAGGTGCGAGGGAGCTTGCCGCAGTAGCAGATTAGAGCAGGATAGGCTGCAGTCACAGAAGCAGAGTCTCCCTGCAGGTACGGATGAGCAGGAGCGAAGGCTGGACTGCATAAGTGGTCCCACAGGTGCACATTTTGATCCGTAGTGCGATTGGTCGGCTATCTAAGTGGTTTACGTAGATGCGGAAATTTGACCACAGAAGCCGTTCCGCAAAAGCGACGATTTGGATCGCAGATGCAAAATGCCTGCAGTGTCTTATAGATGACGGGTTTCACGTTTTTCTCTCATTTTAGACTTGTGGATCTTGGTTAGGGACGATTTTTGAGAGGTTTTTGCTACAATTGAAGAGGTAAGTGAAGATTCATCACTTTTATTGATATGATTTTTACACCTAGATTATGTGTGTTTGAGGTGAAATTTGGGGGTTTTAGATTATGTTGTTGGAGAATGAAAATTAAGGATTTAGAGGACGATTTGTGGATGGAATTGGATGAATTTAGCATGGTTGGACTCGTAATTGAATGAGTGTTCAGATTTTGTGAATTTTATCAGGTTCCGAGATGTCGTCTCGTAATTGACTTTTTGATTTTGGTTAAAGACCTTAGCTTTATCTTTTGGAATTGTTTCCTATAGCTATTATTTATGGAATTAAGTTGCTTTGGGCTAGATTCGAGTCGTTTGGAGGCTGATTCGCATGTCAAGGGTTGGTTGGAGCATTGAGCGTGCTTTAAGGTAAGTCACACATCTAAAATTAGATTTGAGGGTATTTAACCCTAAGAACTACGTTATAAGAAAGATATTGAGGTGACCTACACGCTAGATGACGGGCGTGTGTCCGTGCACCTGTGTGTCCATGGTTTGGAGAGGCCTTTAGGTTATTACCGGGCTTGTTTTGCTATCATGTCATGTTATCCCTGCGTTCCCTCTACTTGTTTGATTATTTGAACTGCGAATCGTGTTAGATTATTTGCTATCATGTCTAGGCTATGTGCTAACTGTTTGAGACTTAATAGCGCTGTTCTTGTTGTTTCTAAGTTATATACCTTATTTGTACACAAGTTCTCAGTCATGATACTATATCCATGAATAATATCTTTATCCCGGTACTTCTTATTTGATTCCTCACATGTTGTTGATACCTCTTACAGGTAATTATGTTAAACTGAGTACTTGAGATGTGTATATCTGAGAATGACAAATGACTGAGTTTAGGCCTTAGAGCTAGTTAGTATAGATTTATAGATGACGCGTACGCCAGACCCATATTGGGCTAAGTGTTATTACTTTAGCCGACGCGTGTACCGGGCCTCACTATTGGGCTAAATGATTATGATTAGCGCTTGGGCAGGATCTACCCCTCCAGAGTCTGACATGCCAGTAGTGGGCGAAGGCATAGTATTTCATACATGTGCTTGATGATGGGCAGTTATGCCAGGAACCCGTACAGTGCTAAGTGTAAATATTCTTGATGGAACAACTATGATACTGTTGATTTAATTGTATACTTGACATGTAGGCATAGATATATACTTTCCTTATGCTAACTGATAATTGACCTATTGTATCTGTGTTGGGTTTTAACTGTTACACTTGAAAGCATGCCTAAATTTCTGAAATGTGAACAAGTTGAACTTGATATCATTGAGCTACTGTCTCTACAGTTTATCCTTTATATGTTGAACTGTTATTGGATATTGGCACTGGCATTTAACTATAGTCCTGAGCTCGTCACTACTTTCAACCCATGGTTGATGTTGTTACTTATTGAGTATATTGGGTCGGTTGTACTCATACTACGCTCTGCACTTCGTGTGCCGATCCAGGTACATCCGGTCGAGGTGATTTTAGGCTTGAGTTGTTGCCAGCTTTTGGGAGACTACGAGGTAGCTTCTATATCGTCTGCAGCCCTTGAAGTTCTCTTTCTGTCATCTATATCTTTATTGTTCTTATATTTAAACAGTTGTACTAAAGGATTTTGCTTGTACCTTATTATTTAGTAGTGCTCGTATACTCGTTGACACCAAATATTAGGGTTGGTTGTAGTAGTACTTTTTTGCTATATTCTCAGATATTTTATGATATACTTCTGTTGTTGAGTTATTAGACCGTGTTATATCATTTTCATTGATATTATGTGACTGTTGGCTTATCTAGAGGGTTGGGTTAGGTGCCATCACGACTTGTGGATTTTGGGTCGTGACAAGTTAGTATCAGAGCACTAGGTTGCTTAGGGCTCATGAGTCACGAGCAAGTTTAGTAGAGTCTTGCGGATCGGTACAGAGGCGTATGTACTTATCTTCGAGAGGCTACCAAATTATTATGAAATTTCACTTTCTTGCATTCTTATCATGCGAATTTGTTAATTCCGAAGTTTGAAACTTGAATCTTCTATTCTCTCATAGATTGTGAGGACACGTGTGACTAGATTAGGAGGACGGCCATCAGTATCACCGGCTATGGCCATGAGAGCCCTGGGCTGCGGTAGAGGTCGAGGTTTGGCTCGTACTACAGCTAGAGCAGCACCTATGGAGCCATCAAGTTCTCCACCTGAGGAGCAGATACCAGATGTTGTTGAGCCGGTGAGTCCAGCTCAGGCACCAGTTGTGCCCATTGTGATCCTAGACCTTCAGGAGGCCTTAGCCCAGATTTTGACTATGTGCACAAGCCTGGCTCAGGCAGTCTGAGTTCCAACTGCACCAGCCACTTTACAGGCCGATGGAGGTGCCCAGACTCTCATCGCCCATACTCTAGAGCAGGCAGCTCTGGGGCTCCAAACACCGGAGTTACTACCAGCCCAACTGATTGCTGCTACTCGAGCCGATTGGCCAACCTATAAGTGATGAGGAGCAGAAGAGATTGGAGCGGTACAGGAGGCTTAAGCTTCCAGAGTTAACAACAGGAGAAGTTAGAGAATGCTCAGGATTTTCTAGATTAGTGTCAGCGGATTCTTCGACATAGGGTATATTGGAGAACAATGCACTTACATTTACTACTTTTCAGTTGATAGGGGAAACCTACAAATGGTGGCAGTCTTATGATTTGAGCAGGCTTGTTGGCGCAACACCACTTTCATGGCTTGAGTTCTCCATTCTCTCTTTAGAGAAGTTTTTCCTACAGACTCCTGGAGGAGTAACATAGGGATTTTGAGCAGCTATGCCAGAGAGATATGATTGTTACTCAGTATGATATGAGAATGACTTATTTGGCCCGTCATGCTAAATGGTTGGTTCACATAGAGAGAGAGAGAGAGAGAGAGAGAGGATCAGGGCATTCATTGATGGCCTTAACTATGTCCTACTTTACAGTTTGGCCGGAGAGACTGAGATGGATGCTAGGTTTGACCAGGTGGTTGAGATTTCTAGGTGCTTGGAGTCAATTCGCAGGCTTAAGCGCGAGGAGGGGGAGGGCAAGAGTCCCCGTGGATTTAGTGGTTTTAGTGGTACCTCATTTGGAGGTCAGTCACATCACAGTAGAGTTCGTCCTTATAGACCCACTCAGATGGCTCGTTCGGTTCATCATCGTGCATCGACTAATCATGGTTCATATAATGCTCGTCCAGTTCAATCATCTTTCAGTGCCCTCCCAGCTCAGATTTCATCCGGTGCTCCATCAGCTCAGGGTTCATCAGTACAAGGTTCTTTTAGTGGCTATTCTAGTTCTCGAGGTTCGATTCAGGCCCCACTGCCATTTCCAGCTTGAGGTTGTTACGATTGTGGAGGTTGGGGCATGTGAGGAAGTATTGTCCTCATCACTACAGGGGTCCAGTGTAGCAGGGAGGCCAGTCTACGACCCTGCACTAGTTGCTTCATCACCCCCTCAGCCCGCTCGAGATGGGACTCAGGCAGTTTGAGGTCTCTTTAGAGGGGAAGGCAGATCAGGTGGTGGTCAGGCTCGATGCTATGCTTTTTCCATCAGGCCAGAGGCGGTTGCTTCTGATACTGTGATCATAGGTATTGTTTCAGTGTGCCATAGGGATGCTTCCATATTATTTGACCCTGGTTCCATTTATTCATATGTATCATCGTACTTTTCTCGTTATTTGGATATGCACCATGATTCCTTAGTTACGCCTATTCATGTATCTACGCCGATGAGTGACTCTATTGCTGTGGGCCGTGTATATTAGTCGTGTGTGGTAACTATTGGGGGATTTGAGATGAGAGTTATCTTTTACTGCTTAGCATGGTTGATTTTGATGTGATTTTAGGCATGGATTTCTTGTCACCATGTCACAGTATTCTGGATTGTCACGCTAAGACTATGACATTGGCGATGCTGGGGTTGCCTAGGGTTGAGTGGAGAGGTTCCCTGGATTATGTTCTCAGTAGACTGCTTTCATACTTGAAGTCTCAACGGATGGTTGAGAAGGGATGTTTGCCATATTTGGCCTTTGTGAGGGATGTTAGTGCTGATACTCCTACCATTGAGTCTGTTCCGTAGTGAGAGACTTTCCGGATGTGTTTCCTTTAGACCTATCGGGCATGCCACCCAACAGGGACATTGATTTTAGCATTGACTTGGTGCCGGGCACTCATCCCATCCTTATTCCTCCATATCGTATGGCACCAGCAGAGTTGAAGGAATTGAAAGAACAACTTCAGGAGCCAGTTGATACGGGGTTCATTAGGCCAAATGTGTCACCTTGGGGTGTACCAGTTTTATTTGTGAAGAAGGATAGTACTATGTGGATGTGCATTGATTACAGGCAATTGAATAAAGTTACAATTAAGAACAAGTACCCACTACCGTGCATTGATGACTTTTTTGACCAGCTTTAGGGAGCTAGAGTTTTTTTGAAGATTGATTTGAGGTTTGGGTATCATCAGCTAAAGATTCAGGATTTTGATATTTTGAAGACGACATTTAGGACCAATGCCCTAGCAGTATTTATGCTTATGATGAACAGTATATTCCAACCATATCTTGATTCTTTTGTCATAGTATTCATTGATGAGATAATAGGGTACTCGTGCAGCTAGGAAGATCATGAGCATCATCAGAGGATTGTGCTCCAAATGTTAAGGGAGAAGAAGCTATATGCTAAATTCTCCAAGTGTGAGTTTTGGCTTGATTTTGTCGCGTTCTTGGGACACCTTGTGTCTTGTGAGGGGATCAAGGAAGTGTCGCGCCCCTTTTTCTCTCGAAAGCGGGTTTCAATATGTGACAACTGTTTTAAATGGGTATTAAAAGAGAAGAGTCGCCACCTAACGATTTTGAGGTGCGTTAGGGCACCTATTTGCAAATAACACTAATTTGAATATTCTATGTCTTCAAAGATCGGGTAAGGGCTCAGATTACCTCAAAGAGAAGGAGTTAGGCACTTTTCAAGGTTCTCAACTGTGGGTCCCGGCCAAAATTCATGCTATGTGGATTATTAGATTGCCTTATGTGATCATGTAAGTGAAGGAAGACAGGGAGTTTAAAAGTTCAACTACGATGTAAACAAGTATAAAGGAAATTGCACATGTGAAGGAATAAATTATAAAATACAAGTCTTTAGAGCTTAGAAGATACAACCTAATTATTCTAAGTTCAAAGAAACAAAGCGCGAACAATAAACATATAAATGAGGGCGGGAGGGGTCCTACGTTTTTTTAGCCTAAAGGATCACCCCGTGCAACATAAATAATACTTCGCAATTCCTTTAGGGTAGGGGTTGCTCATATTATTCAGCGGGCACAGACTATCATCTCTTGCTACCCAATTATTATGTTAAAGTTGTTTACCTAAAGCATTCTAATTCAATTCTAAACCGTGTGGTATGTGTGCACTATCCGTCCCATGCCTATGATCCAGAAGGCTTTGGACCTACTATTTGGGTGGTTCTAGACTTTACTTAGGATGCTAAAAAATAATAAAATTAGGCGCACATTCAAAACATGCAGGACTACGCATAAAGACAATAAATGGCTCAAGTTAGCCTCCACACATAAACAAAAATGCATAAGGGCAGATTTTGCATTAGGCAGTAGACAGTTTAAGAATTAAGACGTGTTTACTTCATTAAGTCCTACAAACATGGTTTCTATGGAATTCTAATTTCAAGCGTCCTACAGGCGTGGGTGCTGTTTCAGACTATCGAATTTGCAGATTACAGGTATTATAAAACCTTCAGACATGATCTCTTAGTTATTTGCGCAATGGGGAAGAAAACCGTTTAAAAACTCAGAATTACTAGCATTTGATTTTATAGGCATGCTTTCTAAGCGTGTAGCAGTACCCTATAGGCGGGTTCTTTAATTATTGGTATTTGAACTCAATTTTATCGTACTTATTCCTATAGGCATGTTACCTAGGTGGCACTGTAATAAAACAACAGAAGTAGTCGATTAGATAATCAATTAAAGCCCTATATACATGGTATCTAGATTAACAAAGACATTTATTAGTGTGATACTATAGGCATGCTATCTAATAATCATATTGCAATTACACAACTAAACAAGTAGTTATTGACATTCGATTCCTATAGGCATGCCGTCTAATACCATATAGAAGCAGACATGGAAGCAGGTAAAGCATTTACTCGAACCAACATGATTTTGGATAGTGTACGGGTATTAGACAAGTCAAGTGAAGTATGTGAATTCCTAGAGGCATGATTTCTGTGTACTTAAAGCACGTCAAACAAATAGCAGGTGAAGCAAATAAATCCTATGGACGGGTTTTCTACCCATTTAGGCGGAAATTAAAGTATATCCGCTTCCCCCATTTCACTAACTCCCCAATTGTTTGTTTAAAAATTATTACATGCCCATATAATGAGTACAAGTACATATATTACACAAGGAACAACTGCAGGCCCAAGAACAGGCCCAAATGAAAATAACCCAATACTGCCTAGGCCTTCAACATTCTCTCATTCACACGAATAGCAGGCCTAGATCCAAACACATCTCAAACAGGAGAGTATGTACATTTTCATAGCCCAAGTCCATACATGAACTCATACCAAGCCCAACAATTACAGATTGATTACTCAACCAAATAAGTTAATGCACCACACATGGAAATCAACTAAACAACAATACCTCATAGAGACAGGGTTGTATGACATTTAGCAGGATTCATAAACACATTGGCATTTCGAAAGAAAGAGTGACAGGATTGACTAAGCAAAGAACAGGATACTAGGAGAATCAACAGGCTTAATTTCAATATGGTAAATTTGGTGTGGCAAACTAACAACATAGATTAAATCATTAAGCAGGTGATAGCATGCTTATGATAGACATAACATTAGGAGAGTTAGAGAGACATGCCACTTAGAGTTAACAGGGTAAGCATACCAAACACATACAAGATGCACATGTTATGTTTTCCGGAGTGATTCTAGGTTAGAGCATGGTTCAAAATTACTCCAAAAGGAATTTAAAACTATGAATCTAAGTCAGGAAGGTCTGATAGAGTCTTAGCCAGAGGATGACAATTACACATACTAAACAAGAAGATAGGTATGATCTATAACAGCCAATAAGAATCTTAATCATGCTGAGTATGACACAGTGGTTCCCAAGTTTAATGACATCATAGTAGGAAGACATGTCAACTTAAGGTCAAGTAGAGCAGACGGATTATTGAACTTAAGCTAGTCAATCATGCATAAATACGGAAAACTAAGTGTATTGGGATTCAACTAGAAACCTAGGGAATACTAATGAGTGCAGGAGTGGCCAAACACCACATTACAGTACTTAAAGCCACATGTTTTATTAAAGCATTAGAACAATAATAGGATTCATGTAAATAAGGACAACAATAGAGCCTACATAAAGGATTCAGGGACTTATTAAAATAAATTCTGGGCAAATAGTAATTCCTTAGAATTTCAAGGCAAGCATTCAAATTGAGACATAAAAAGATACAATATTAGACAACCAATGTAAGATATTAGGCATTCATAAACACAACAACTTCGAGCAAGTTTCACAATCCAGAAAATCTTCTACACATGCTAACTTATACAAGTCTAGATGAAGAATTACAAGAGAAATCCAAAGCAAAGGTCGGTATAGTATCATATTGGCTTTGAAAAGCCCACATAACAGGGATGTTTAGAAGCATGAACATAAATAGAGAAAGAAACATAATTGCAAGAGTTTGAGCACTTACCAGTTTGCAAATTTAGCAACAAATAAATAAGAATCACCAAATACAGTAGAGAAATAATAACAACAGCAAGACACCAAACCCCTAGTGCGTCAGAGTACACAGGAGCTTCGAACGATCCCCGAGCAGTGCTCACACCAGGGAGGTAGTTAGAGAAGATTCCAGTGGTCTTGGCTTTCAGATGGCCACAACCAAGAGTATAGAAAGTATAGAAGAATGAGAGTTGAGAGAATAAAATTAGTGGTAACAGTAGTTAAATCTTCGAGAGGAAACTGGAAAGGGGATTTATATATTAGTAAGATTGAACGAACAAACAAGGAAATACAATCAACCAACGGAAAAAAGGAAAGAACATATCCCGTGCACACTTGAAAATACTAGAGAAAGTAAGAATTTCGAACTCTAGTTTGAGTCAAATTTAGGGCAAGTCTTTCACAAGCCCCAATCACGACAGAAACACCGGAGACATACCATATACAAGAGAAAATTTCTCTTCTTAAGTGTATAGAATCACAATCGTACCCAAAACCATAGAATCAAAGCCAGATCTGTGAAGATCGAATTTGCCATAAGTATAATCATAACGAGAGTTACCATAACTGACTGATAATAGTAGAAAAGGTAACTAGAATCTGTGTATGAACGCGTATAAGGAGGGAATGGTAGAGAATCTCCATGGTCGGCTAGGGCTTGGTGTGTGAGTGGAGAGATAGAGAGAATACAGAGGCAACTGGGTCGGGAAATGGGTCTCTAAGGTTTGGGCGAGGGATTGAAAAGAGAGGAGAAGGGCTGTTGTGGAATGATCAACGAGCAGGATCAAAGAGGAAGAGGGGCGGGGCGGGTTAAATGGAACGGGTCGTGATCGGATTTATAAAGGGGTCGTTTTGTTTGTGCCAATGACTGGGCCAATTATTTTGGGCCTTAATTTTGTTCCGAAATTGGTTTAGAATTGGGTTATAATTTAAACACATGCAATTCATTAAAAATAATTTGAAAAAAATGGCTTAATAAATAATAAAAATATTATTTATGCAATAATATATTTAAAATAATAGCTTAACATTATAAAAATTCTATTTTTAGTGTAAATAACATAATAAATGTAATTATGTATGGAATACAGGCTATTATTATAAATAATATAGATAAAATAGAGAAAATGCACATATAATTATAAAAATGAAACAAAATATATTGAAAATGCATGGGAGTATAAAATGATAACTTGGGTGATTAAATCGCCCTGAAAATAATTTAAAGAGATAATTGATAAATATCTAAATAAGATGCGAGAAAATTACTTTTAAAACTTTAAAACTCATAAAAATTTATAGAAAATACTTATATGACTCTTGTAAATTGGATAATAATGCAAAAAATATATGAAAGTATATGGAATACTTTATAACATCTGAGGACAAAATTGGACAACTACCTCTCTTCACCCGGAAATGATGAAATAGTTATCGAGTAAACAAAACGATGAGTAATTTTGTCCAATGACTGTGTGTTTTAAAAAAGGGTCCTAACTGGCTCTTGAATTGCCTACATATCCCTGGCGTTGTGTGAATCAGGCCGTGCCTAGTTATGCATCCTACGGCGAACGAAACCGATGGAGTTGTTATAAGACTGATCGTGTGTTTCGAAAAAGGATCTCTTGGATAGGATAGTGTCGTGAGTAACAGATAATTTTGGGTGGAACTATGAATGCAGATTTGAACGTTATGGATATTCAAGATAACTGTTTGGGCGATTAAGGAACAAAGAGTAATCAATTTCCGGTCATTGGTTACGTTTGAGATATTCAAAGGATGTGAACATTGAGAATGGAAATCAGAGCGAGAATTGCTCCCATTTGTAGAACGGTTACCTCCCGAGTTACCTTCAAAACTTGAAACACGAGGCACGCGAATATATGGTGTTACTGTGGAAATTTAAACATGATGCAAATTCTCTTTGAACCATGAGAATTGTCTTTGAATTATGAGGATGGTGTCCTTAGACCATGACGTCCTGGGCCATGAAGCGTACAATAAGGGATTCGCAAGTCATGAAATGGTGTCCTCGAGCCATGAGGATGGTGCCTCTAGACAATGGCGCCTTTAAATAATGATATGCAGTTTTGAGAGATCCTCAGGCGATGGCATGATGTCATCGGGCTATGATGTTCAGCCCATGAAATGCAAAGATGCGGCGATATCAATCGTTTGATAGAGGTAAAAAGTGATGCTTAATCATATTCGAGAATGAGATAAGGCAGTGCTTAGCCTTGTATAAGCTGAGGACAGTGCTTAGCCCTATGCAGAGACCCCCGTCTAGCCTTATGTAATAATGGAGGCAGTTCTTAGCCTCATGTAACTGTAACGGAGACAGTGATTAGACTCGTGCAATGTAATGGAGACAGTTCTTAGTCTCATACAAGGAAAGACATCGTTTAGCCTTATGCAAAAATAGAGGCAAGCTTAGCCTCATGCAAGGAAAGGCAGCATTTAGCCTTATGTAGTAGTGGAGGCAATGCTTAGCCTCATTTAATGTGATGGAGACAATGCTTAGTCTCATATGGAGGAAGACAGTGATTAGCCTTATGTAATAATGGAGGCAGTGCTTAGCCTCATGCAATATAATGGAGGCAGTGCTTAGTCTCATACGGAGGAAGGCAGTGCCTAGCCTTATGCAATAATTGAGGCAGTGCCTAGCCTCATGCAAAGAATGAGGGTAGTGCTTAGCCTTATGCAAAGAAAGGTAGTGCTTAGCCTCAACCGAAGAATGAGAGCAGTACTTAGCCCTATGTAGAGAAAGCAACGATTAAATGTGAGAGGGAAAGTGGTCCTTAGCTTAACGCGTTTGTGCTTGGTCAGTTTTGTTGGTGTGAAAATAGCATTCTTGTTATATATTTGTGGACATGCTTGTTATGTCTGCTATGCCTGCATCTAAAGAAAAATCATGAGATTTGGGGGAAAGGTTGGTCCATGCTTTTGATTCCTCATTTGGCCTTTGCTCCTTGTCACGTCTTTTCGATTCACCTTGGGTAACATATGGCTATCATAGAAAATGAAATTTTCGAAAATATGCATTTATGCTAAAATCATTTGAGAGAAATGCAGTTGTTCAAAATATGTGATGACGGATAAAAGCAAAAAATTTCGTCAAACCATAGACTGTGACACGCTTTGAGACATTGCGACCTTCTTAACTCGGAATTTTGAGGACCCTCCTCAAAATTTTGTCCTAGTTTAAGGCATACTACCAGCAATACGCTTATTGGCTATCCTTGACGTAATAAGATTGGCTAAAACTCAAAACCTGCCCCAATTCCTGACTGTAGAGGGGAATGAAGATTTTATTACGATGTGACCGAACCCACAGGGCTGCCTACATATCCCCTCTTAAATGGGAATCAGGTCAAGCGTAGTTCAGGTTACATAAAAAAATTGCAAATACAATCTTAAACATAATATCTCTTGACGGCATCCAAATTGATAGGTTTTGGCCATATTTCTCCATCCATCTCTGCAAGTATATGCTCTCCTCCTAACAGTACTCGGTTGACCATTTAAGGGCCATGCCAGTTAGATGAGAATTTTCCTTTTGCTTCGTCCTAATGCGGGAAGATCTGCTTCAACACCAATTGCCCCGGTGTGAATTGCCTCGATCTAACCTTTTTGTTGAAAACCCTTGCCATTCTATTCTGGTAGAGTTGACCGTGACGTACTGTATTAATTCTTTTACCGTCGATGAGAGCCAGTTACTCGTACTGGCTCTGTATCAATTCCACATCGTTGAGTTTGATATCCTTTTTGATTCTTAGGGAAGGAATCTCCACCTCGGTGGGTATAACAACTTCAGTACCGTAGACCAGTAGAGAGGGGGTTGCCCCAGCTGATGTACGAACTGTGGTGCGGTAACCGAGCAAAGCAAATGGTAGCTTCTCATGCCATTGCTTGTAGCTGTCCACCATCTTCCTTAATATCTTCTTGATGTTCTTGTTGGCGGCTTCCACGGTTCCATTCGTTTGTGGTCTATATGCTGTAGAATTCTGGTGCTTGATCTTGAATATCTGACATGGCTTTCATCAGATCATTGTTGAGATTGGCTCCATTGTTGGTAATCATTGACTCAGGTACTCCAAATCGATAAACAATACGATCCCCAATGAAGTCTGCTACGACCTTCTTAGTCATAGCTTTATAGGAAGCGGCTTCAACCCATTTTGTGAAGTGGTCTATAGCCACAAAAATGAATCTGCGTCCGTATGAAGCAGCGGATTCAATTGATCTGATGACGTCCACTCCCTAAGCAGAGAAAGGCCAGGGTGAACTCGTTGCATTAAGTTCGTTGGGTGGCACCCATATCATATCAACATGTACCTGGCATTGATGGCACTTCTGTACATATTTGATGCAGTCTGTCTCCATAGTCATCCAAAATTACCTCGCCCTTAATATCTTCTTGGCTAGAACAAACTCATTCATGTGAAGTGTGCAGGTTCCGGTGGGGATTTCTTCGAGCAACCTATATGCCTCCTTGGCATCAACACATCGCAGGTATCCCAAGTCAGGAGTCCTTCTATACAGAATTCCTCCTCTTTGAAAGAAGTGGTTGGCCAATTTGCGAAGCGTGCGCTTCTGAGTATGTGTATCATTTCCTGGGTATTTTCCTTTCTCCAAATACTCCTTTATATCGTGAAATCATGGATTTCCATCGAACTCTTCTTCAACATGAGCACAATAAGCTAGCTGCTTATGAATCTCTATTGGGATATGATCAATGAAATTCTTGTTTGGATGTTGTATCATAGAAGACAAGGTAGCCAGTGCATCTACGAACTCGTTTTTAATCCTCGGAACATGTTTGAATTCTATCTTTGTGAACCTCTTGATCAGATCTTGTACACAATACAAGTATGTCAATATTTTAGTTTTCTTGGTATCCCACTGTCCAAGCACCTGTGTACAAGCAGATCTGAATCTCTGATTACCAGTAACTCTTGATTATTCATGTCGATAGCCAAACAGAGTCTCAAGATGCAAGCCTCATATTCTGCCATATTGTTAGTGCATGGGAACCTGAGCTTGGCGGACACCGAGTAGTGTTGACTATTTCTGATATCAAAATAGATCCAATGCCCACTTTTTTGAAGTTTTCTGCTCCATTGAAATACATTCTCCAACCATCATATGTTTTAGCAATATCCTCCCCCACAAACGACACTTCCTCGTCTGGAAAATAGGTCTTCAATGGTTCTTATTCTCCGTCTAAAGGGTTCTCTGCCAGGTGATCGGCCAATGCTTGCCCCTTGACCGCCTTCTGAGTCACATAGATGATGTCAAACTCACTTAGAAATATCTGCTGCTTTGCAAACTTACCCGTAGGCATGAGTTTCTGAAGGATGTATTTCAGTGGATCCATCCTTGATATGAGATATGTAGTGTATGCGCAGAAGTAGTGTCTCAATTTCTTGGCTATCTATGTCAAAGCACAACAGGTGTGCTCTAACAAAGAGTACCGGGCCTCGTAAGGTGTGAACTTCTTACTCAGATAGTATATTGCCTGCTTTTTTATCCCGGTTTCATCATGTTGCCCCACGACACAACCAAAGGCTCCATTCAACCTGGATAAGTACAACAATAAAGGTCTTCCAAGCTCGGGTGGGACCAACACGGGTGTCTTAGGCAAGTACTCCTTGATTTTATCGAAAGCATTTTGACATTCTTCGGTCTAGCTCGTCGCGGCATCTTTCCTTAGTATTTTTAAGGCTGACTCACATATCACCGATGACTGTGCCATAAAATGGCTGATATAATTGAGGCATCCCAGAAAACTCATCACATCCTTCTTGTTTTTTGGCGGTGGCAAGTCCTGAATAGCTTTGATTTTTGACGGGTCTAGCTCAATACCGCGACGACTGACGATGAAACACAATAATATTCTAGCAGGGACTCCGAAAGCACATTTTGCCGGATTCAACATCAAATGTACTTTCAAAGCTGGTCAAAAAACTTCCTTAGGTCTGCTATGTGATCTGAGCTTCTCTTAGATTTGATGATAACGTTATCGATGTACACCTTTATTTACTTGTGTATCATATCATGGAAAAGAGTAGTCATGGCCCTCATGTAGGTAACCCCAGCATTCTTCAAACCAAATGGCATCATTTTGTAACAATATATCCCTCATGGTGTGATGAAGGATGTCTTCTCGACGTCTTCTTCGTCTATCCAAATCCGGTGATATCCTATGAAGAAATCCATAAAGGATTGGAGTTCATGCTTGGTGCAGTTGTTGATCAATATGTGTATGTTGGGCAACGGAAAATCATCCTTAGGACTTGCTCTGTTCAGATCTTGATAGTCAACGCACACTTTGACTTTCCCATCCTTCTTTAGAACTGGCACAATATTGGCTAGCCAGGTTAGGTACTTGACTACTCGAAGGACCTTGGCTTTGATTTTCTTGGTAATCTCTTCCTTTATCTTCATACTCATATCTGGCTTGAATTTCCTGAGCTTCTGTTTTACCAGTGGCAACATGGGTTTGGTAGGTAGCTTGTGAGCCACTATGGACGTGCTTAACCCAATCATGTCATCATAGGACCATGCAAAAATATCCTCATATTCTTCTAGAAATCTGATGTACTTTTCCTTCTCAGATGGCGATAGATGAATGCTAATGCAAGTTTCTTTGATTGTTTCAAAATCCCCTAAGTTAGCTATCTCAGTGTCTTCCAAATTGGACTTTGGTTTGTTCTCAAAATTCTCTACCTCTTTGATAATTTCCTCGGGTATTATATCATCTTCCAAATCTTCCGAATCACTTTACTTATGTTGCGTTGTCTCATTACATGTCTCAATCATACGTTCATCAAGATATGTTATAATTATGTTGAAAAAGAATCTAGAAAGATAATTATAAATAAACAAAAAACAATAATGCATTAATGAAACTTAAAATTGTCAACAAGTATGACTCAATATCTCGAGTAATTATTTTAAAAAAAAACACTGAAGATGTCTTAAATGCCCAAAAACAATAGCTCGGGATGGTGTAGTAGTCCAGTTCTTTAGAACAGCTCCTTCTCCCACTGTCTGAATGGTAAGGTCTTCCTTCTCCTCCTCCTCCTCTAAGATTGCATTGTAGTCCATATCTTCCTCGTCCAGAAATAGCTTCCTCATACCGGCCAAAACCTTGTCTTCCTCGGATCTCTAAATCACATCAATCTGGCGAAATGCCTGGTGAAGCGATGGTATAGGTTGTTCCAATGGATGGTAAAAGTCATGCCACATCGGTATCAAATCCTGATATTGTTGTACGGTATATTCGTACCCGAGACCAAAAGTTGTGCCATGATATTGTGGTTGTATTGGTTCCGTGATACCTTGAATAATGACCTCTTGATGATTCCACACGAACTTCACAGCCTAGTGCAGAGTAGAAGAGACTTCGCTAGCTGCATGTATCCATTGTCGTCCCAGTAACAAGTTATAGGTGGTAGATATACTAAGCACCTGGAATTCCACGTCGAACCAGGTCGGCCCATCTGCAGATCGAGATTGATTTCTCCGATAGTGGCTCTCTAAGACCCATAAACGCCTTCATGTTCATACTTCCCATTCGTATCTCATGCAGTCCTATACCTAATCTTTTCAAAGTAGTCAATGGGCATATGTTCAGACTTGAGCTCCCGTCTATCAGAACTTGGCAATGAAGTTGACTTCATATTGCACAGTGATGTACAATGCTTTGTTGTGACTCAACCACTCAAACGGTGGCTCAGCTTCGTGGAAAGCAATCTTCTGACTCTCCAGTATCTGCCCTACCATATTTTCCATCTCCCCACTAGTGATATCGGTAGGCACATAAGCTTCACTTAATACCTTCATCAAGGCATTCTTTTGCGTATCTGAGTTTTGCAACGGCAATAAGATGGATATCTTGGGGGGAGTCTTGTTCAAGTGATCAACAACAAAGTATTCCCTCACCTGTACCTTCCTCCAAAGATCATCAGTGCCTGTCTCCATGACCGGTGGCTTAGATGTGGTCTCTTTGCTTGTTCCTCCAAGATTCTTGGGTGTGTAAACTCTGCCAATTCTAGTCATTCCTTGCGCAACACCTGTCTCTTCCATATTGGCTTTTCTCAGACTTATCAGACAGCGTTGGAGCTACCATCATAGTGAAGGGCGTAGCTACCTCGACCTCGAATGGAGCCTGGGTTTGCACCACAATCGGTGAGAGGGTGACAGGAGATGTTTTGGGAGCATCCCCCTCTCGAATAAGTCTGATGGATCCCTCCTGATCCCATTCTTCATTAGTTTCTATCACATTCAATCCCCCGCCCCTATAATTAGAAAGAGGGTTATTTTGGACATTTGGTATGGACTCCTTTGCTTGTATAACTTTGGTGTCAATCTGCATCTGGATCTTGTCCTTCAGCGTGCAACATTCCTCAATAGTGTGGCCCTTCATTCTTGAATGGTAAGCACAAGTGTTGTTGGGGTTAGCCCATTGAGAAGGGTTTTTAGCAACAACAACAGGAATGGGAGTGACATAACCAACAACCTTCAGTCTCTCATATAGTTGGGCTATGGGTTCACCGATAAGGGGGGTGTATAGATTTGGAGCTCTGCGGTAAAAGTTTGGCCATCGTTTAGGGTAGTATTGGCGGGCTGGAGGAGGTGAATGGTAATATGCAGGTTGGATGTTATAGGTACGATAGGTGGTGGCAGAATATTGGTATTTTGGAGGTGAGGGTTGGTATATGGGTGGAGGTGTTTGGTATGTAAGGGGAGACATAGGGCCCTGGGCTACCATCAAGGCACACACTTCTTTCTTCTTCAAAATACCTCCTGACTGTAAGGCTTTATAGGTGGCTTGCAGCATCTCGACGTTGGTCATCATGCCGCTCTTGATCCCTTCTTCTATCCTTTCTCCCAACTTGATGATGTTGGAGAACTTGAGATTCTCTATAACCATTAATCCTTCATAATATTGTGGATCCTAAGCTCTGGAAAAGAACTTGTTCATTGTTCTTCTTCTAGTGGCGGCCTCACCTTGGTAGCCTCTGATCTCCAACGAGTAGCATACTCGCGGAAGGTTTCTGTTGGCTTCTTCTTGAGGTTCTAGACATAGAAAACATCTAGCGCATTCTCTATGCTGAACTTGAACATATCCGTGAAATCGGATGCCGCGCTTACCTAGTTCGCCCACTTCTTCGGATTCTGGCTAATATACCAAGATAAAGCATCACCTGTGAGACTTCGCATAAATAGTTTCATGGGGATTTGCTCATTCTTGCTCACTCCTACAAGCTTGTTGCAATAGGTTCTCAAATGCACCTTAGGATCACTAGTGCCATCAAACATCTCAAACTTAGGAGGTTTGTAACCCTTCGGCAGTTCCACATATGGCTTGATACACAAGTCTTCATAGTTCAAACCTTCAATGCCCTTCCCGCTTTTAACACTCTAGACTCTCCCTGTTAGTTTCTTTTGTTCCTCCGCCATGTTTCGGATGAGCAGGTCTTTCTCGGTTGGTTCAAGCATGTATAGGGTTTGTTACAGGGTATGGGGTAAGGTTTCCACGTATATCAGCTTACCTTGGTGTATTCCTGCGACTTGGGTGTATGGGTGATCATTGATCGAGGTTTGCGGGGGATCGAGGGTAAGTTGTGGTGCATTTGAGGGGTGTGATAAGTGGTGATTTGCGGATATCGGGTTGGGTGATGGTGGTGTTGTTGAGGGGTTTGTACTGGTGAAGGGTTAAGGTTTTGAGGGGGTGCGAGATTGTGATACTGGTTTCTTAAGGAGGATTTTGTAGAGCCATGTGTGGTGGATTTTGGGTTTGGGTGTTTTGAGGTGGTGTTTGTTTCTGAGTGGTGGTGTTCTGATGGTTAACGTCAGGAATATTTTAGAGTAAGGGAGAGGTTTGCCAGATTTCGGACCTGCTCAAGCACACCTTATAGCTCCAAGATTTTTTGTTCGAACCGCAAGACCAACTTGTTCTGTCCTGGCGTACTTCTTCCATCTAAGGTTTCAACATTTTTTTCCATGGTAGCATTGTCTTTTAGATTACCACTTAGATCATTCATCTTCCCTTTGCCATTTCCTTTGCTTTTTGGATGCTAGGTGGAGGACCTATGGATTTGGTGTGGTGTGCTGATGCTGCAAGAATGAACGAACCAACCTTTGGGAATGGGAGTAATCAAAAAAAAGAAAACAAAAGGTAACCGAGTCAGTAAGACGAAGTAAAAGAGTGTTTGCAATATTTAAGCAGGTATCACGTAAGGTCATGCAATAATTAGCGTCCTAATTTGGGGACCTCACTGTGCCTGAGGTAGGCCAAAGCAACACATAGACTTGGAGAAAATTCATGCCTACGTTGCCTCATTCCATTAATGTGAAAATAAGCCAAATCAATAATTCACTAAATCGAAATAATGATTATAAAGTCACAAATGGCATTAAGCCTTATCAGATCAAAATCTAACGAAATATAATCTAGAAAGCAATAAAGAACATTATCTCCTAGTCTACTTGGTCCTAGAAGAACCTTCTCCATGGTTGGCTCTTTTGACTCCATCAATCACATTTCCCAGATTGCGCATGTCAAGTAGCAAGTAAGCCATTTCCAACTTCCCCCCTTCATCATAGACCTTGCCTTGAAAATCCCATAGCCTCTTTCTCATATTTCCCTCTAGCTCCATCAATCTTACTCTAGATGCTCTAACCTCTATGTCGATTTATTTGCAATCTCCTTCCATTCCCTGATCGCCTCCATATCCAATCTTATGCTGTTCCAAATACTTAGCTTCAGATTCAAACACCCATTTATGTAGCCTCTTGTACTTCACCTGTGCCTCGGCCACCTTATCTATGATCCTATCTTTCATATTGACCCCCGATTTGATGTCCCCAGCTATGTCATCTTCTAACCATGAGAGATAGTAGTACATGTGACCGGCGTGAAACCTGTCTAGTTCAATTGTCTCCCCCTCCACGATGATGTTTTGATTCCACATGTTGGGCTTCAAATTTGAATGGAACAACATCTCCATTGAAATCTACTTTCTACTGAACCATGTTGGAAACTCGAGGTATGACTTATTTCCTCCCAGCTTGCCTCATTTCCCTTATAGGAGCGTAAGGGTAGATTCCTCGCAAACCGATCAGCACTAAGTGAGTGGTTCTTTTGGACCTGATGATGAACTCGCTACTAGGAAACCACTTGAACATCCAATGCACTTGTTCGTCTGTCAGATTACTGAAGAAACACACCCAGCCTACAGCATTTCCAGGCTTTGCAGACTTATCTGGAATGAATGTCATCTTCTTTGGATGATGACTCTCTATGTAGTCATTCAGTAGCCTACGTAAAAGCTCCTAGCAATAATCTCCCCTCTGAAAGTGTACTAGTAGCAAAACTTATTGTAAGAGATTACAACCCTCGAAGTGTCTGAACCCATGTTTGCACCGATCTAGAGCACGGTACATCTTGACTAAGATCATAGCGATGATAGTGTATTTATGCCCCTCGATACCCTCCATTAAGGTCTTGGCGACCATGGCTAAGCAAGTGTGAATTCTTCCCCGTAGCATTGGAAAGATCAACAAACCCAAGAAACAGACTATGAAGACATAGACCTGGCGGTGTTCCCATACCAAAGAGGTAATGGCTAACTCCTTATGATGAAGACAATATGATTTTCTATGCCCATACTGCTCATAGAGAAATTCAAAGAGGATGCATGATTTCTTCAGGCATGCCAGTTCGTCGTTCTTCTTTAAACCTAGCATCATCAGAAAATTGTATGAGGTGCGATTTTCTAGTACCAGTAGACCCGGACTATCCCACGATTACTTGGCAAAGCCCCCTATTTCTTCTAGAAAAGTAGTCAATTCTATATTGCTAAATCGGAAAACAGCTCTCTTCTCATCCTAGAACATGGTGGCTGCCTCAATTAATTCCCTCTTGGGTCGAATATTCAGCAAAGATGGCAAGTTAACTCGTACTCTCCTCACATGATTTCTATCACATGGTGCAAGGTCGTTCCACCAGTCAATTAGCAGAGAGGGGGATATTCTAGACCATACCAAACTTGGGGATTTCGTGCTTCATTTTCTGCAAACAAATAAAAGTTAAACCCTTGCCCCTCCAGATTCGACTATTTACGCAATAATGGTCAACATGTTGGCACGTTTTCTCCAAGCAATGCACATAATATGATGGTGTCCTTTGAGATTATGGAAATCCCGACCTAAGCAGGTTGATGCATCAATGACGTTTCAATCCATACTTGGTTTAGCATGATGCATGTACATTTCAAACCAGAGTGTGGTTTCTAAAAGGGTCTATACTGGTACTCCCAAGTGGACAACTTGATAGGGAAAGGCACGAGATCGTCAACTGCACCACTGATCGACTAGTCTGCCGCTAATAAGCCTTTCCGGTTTAGAAAGAGTATTTTTAGGAGAGCGTTGGCACTCATCAAGTGCCGCTATGTTAGATGATAAGCACGAGTGGAGTATGCTGTTGAAAACATGCTTTATGCAAAAATAGTAACACACTGCTAGATATTTGCATGATGAAAGTACGTAAAAATAGTAAGTAATATGGTAAAGATGAATAGGAGAAGGAAAAGTAAAAAGGAAAGACAAAAGAGAGAAGTCAGTTTAACTCATGAAATGTGCGAGAAGGTAATTAAATAAATCAATTAGGGAGGTAGGTACAGGGGAGACATGATATAATAGTCTTAAACAAGATAAAGGAAATAGGGAGGTGACGTACATGACATAACAGTTTAAGCAAATAAAGGAAATAGGAAGTGGATGTACATGATATAGCAATTTTAAGAAAATAAAGGAAATAGGGAAGGGATGTACATGTCATCTAATAATCCATTAATCAACATAATCAAAACATCATTAAGGTAAGAGTCTAAATATATCCCCAGTAGAGTCGTCATGTTGTCGTGCCCCTTTTTCTCTTAGTGGGTTCTGCCATGTGATAACTCTTGTAAATGGGTACTAAAAGATAAAAGTCGCCACCTAACAACTGTGAGGTTCGCTAGGGCACCTATTCGAGAATAGCTTTGATTTGACTAGTCTATGTCACCAAAGATCGGGTAAGGGCTCAGATTACCTCGAA
The DNA here is from genome assembly GCA_002018475.1 of Nicotiana obtusifolia. NCBI lineage: Eukaryota > Viridiplantae > Streptophyta > Magnoliopsida > Solanales > Solanaceae > Nicotiana > Nicotiana obtusifolia. Next base: position 138,583 of record MCJB01002658.1, on the reverse strand, counting down.
AAGAAGGTGTTAGGCACTCTTCGACGTCCACAACTATGGGTCCCAGCTAAAATTCATGCTTTGTGGATTATTGGATAGTCGTATGTGATCATGTAAGTGAAGGAAGACAGGGAATTTGAAAGTTCAACTACGATATAAACAAATGTAAAGAAAATCTCACATGTGAAGGAATAAAATTATAAAATACAAGCCTTTAGAAGTTACAGGATACCACATAATTATTCTATGTTCGAAGAAACAAAGCGTGAACAATAAACATATAAGGAGGGGGGGGGGAGGGGCGGGGTTCCTAAGTTTTTTTAGCCTAAAGGATCACCCCCTGCAACATAAATAATACTTTGTAACTCCATTAGGGTAGGGGTTGCTCATATTATTCAGCGGGCACAGACTATTATCTCCTGCTAACTAAACCGTGTCCTATGCGTGCACTACCCGTCCTATGCTTATGATCCAGGAGGCTTTAGACCTACTATTTGGGTGATTCTAGACTTTACATAAGGTGCTTAAAATGATAAAACTAGGCACACATCCAAAACATGTAGGAACTATGCATAAAAATAATAAATGGCTCAAGTTAGCCTCCACACATAAGCAACAAATGTACGCAGACATATTTTGCATAAGCCAGTAGACAGTTTCAGAATTAAGACATATTAGAGTTGTTAAGTCCTATAGACATGGCTTCTATGTGATTATAATTTCAAGTGTCCTACAGGCAGGGCTGCTATTTCAAACTATCGAGTTTGCAGATTACAGGTATTATAAAACCTATAGACATAATCTCTAAGTTGTTTGCGCAATGGGGTAGTAAGACCGTTTGAAAACACAGATTACCAACGTTTGATTTTATAGGCATGCTTTCTAAGCGAGTGGCAGTAACCTATAGGAAAGTTCTTTAATATTTGGTATATGAACTCAATTTTATCATACTTATTTTGTTGGGTATGTTATCTAGGTGGCAGTGTAATAAAACAACAGAAGTAATCGATTAGTTAATCAATTAAAGCCCTATAAACATGGTATCTGGATGAGAAAAGACTTGTATTAGTGTGATCCTATAAGCATGCTATCTATTAATCATACTACAATTACACAACTAAGCAATTAGTTATTGACATTCGATTCCTATAGGCATGTCGTCTAATAGTGCATATAGGTAGACATGGAAGCAGGTAAAGCATTTACTGGAACCAACATGCTTTTGGATAGTGTACGGGTATTAGACAAGTTAAGTGAAGTGTGTTATTTCCTATAGGCATGATTTCTGTTAGTGTACAGAATTAAAGCACGTCAAACAAATAGCAAGCAAGGAAAATAAATCCTATGGACATGTTTTTTACCCATTTAGGCAGAAATTAAAGTATACCCGCTTCCCCTATTTCACTAACTCCCCAATTTTTTGTTTACAAATTATGAAATGATCAGATAATGAGTGAAAGCACAAATATTACACAAGGAACAATTGCAGGCCCAAGAATAGGCCAAAATGAAAATAACCCAGCACTGCCTGGGCCTTCAACAGGCTCTCTTTCACATGAATAGCAGGCCTAGATCCAAACGCATCTCAAATAGGAGAGTATGTCCATTTGCACAGCCCAAGGCCATACATGAACTTATACCAAGCCTAACAATTACAAATTGACCACTTAATCAAATAAGTTAATGGACCACACATGGAAATCAACTAAACAGCCCTAAAAGCAATATCTCATAGAGACAGGGTTGTATGACATTTAGCAGGATTCATAAACGCATTGGCATTTCGGAAGCAGGTGTGACAGGATTGATTAAGCAAAGAACAGGAGACTAGGAGAATCAATAGGCTTAATTTCAATATGGTTAATTTGACAAGGCAAACTAACACCATAGGTTAAATCATTAAGCAGGTGATAACATGTTAAAGATAGACATAACATTAGGAGAGTTGAAGAGACATGCCTCTTAGAGTTAACAGGGTAAGCATACCAAACACATACAAGATGCACATGTTAAGCTTTCCGGAGTGAATTTGGGGTAATGCATGGTTCAGAATTAGTCCAAAAGGGATTTTAAAACTATGAATCTAAGTTAGGAAGGTCTGATAGAGTCATAGCTAGAGGATGACAATTACACATACTAAACAAGCAAATAGGTATGATCTATAGCAGCCAGTAAGAATCTTAATCATGTTGAGTATAACGCAATGGTTCCCAAGTTCAATAATATCACAGTAGGAAGACGTGCCAACTTAAGGTCAAGTAGAGCAGATAGATTTCAGAACTTAAGCTAGTCAACCATGTATAATACAGAAAACTAAGTGCATTGGGATTCAACTAGAAACCTAGGCAATACTAAAGAGTGCAGGATTGGCCAAACACCACATTACAGTTCTTAAAGCCACATGTTTGGTTAAAGCGTTGGAACATCAATAGGATTCATGTAAATAAGGACAATAGCAGAGCCTACATAAAGGATTCAGGGACTTATTAAAACAAATTTTAGGCAGACAGTAATTCCTTAGAGTTTCAGGGCAAGCATTCAAATTGAGACAAAAAGATATAGTATTAAACAGTGTATGTAAGAGATTAGGCATTCATGAACACAACAACTTCGAACAAGTATTACAGCCTAGAAAATCTTCTACACATGCTAACTTATACAAGTCCGGATGAAAAATTACAAGAGAAATCCAAAGCAAAGGTCGGCATAATATCATATTGGCTTTGAAAAGCCCTCATAACAAGGATATTCAGAAGCATGAACATAAATAGGGAAGAAACATAATTGCGAGAGGTTGAGAACTTACCAATTTTCAAATTTAACAACAAATAGAGAAGAATCACCAAATTCCAGTAGCAAAATAAGATCAGCAGCAGGACTCGAAACCCCTATTGCGTCAGAGTTTACAGGAGCTTCGAATGATCCCCCAAGCAGTTCTCACACTAAGGAGGTAGTTAGAGAATATTCCGGTGGCCTTGGCTTTCAGCCGGCCGCAACCAAGAGTGCAGAAAGTATAGAAGAATGAGATTTGAGAGAATAACAGTAGTGGAAACAGTAGTTAAGTCTTCGAAGGGAAACGAGGAAGGGGTTTATATAATAGCAAAGTTGAATGAACAAACAAGGAAATGCAATCAACCAACATAATAAAGGAAAGAATATATCCCATGCGCACTTGAAATTAGCAGAGGAAGTAAGAATTTCAAACCCTAGTTGGAGTCGAATTTAGGGCAAATCGTTCACAAGCCCCAATCACGACAGAATCACCGGAGACATACCATATACAAGAGAAATTTTCTCTTCTTAAGTGTATAGAACTACAATCGCACCCAGAATCATAGAATCAAAGCCATATCTATGAGAATCGAACTCACCATAAGTATAATGGTAACGAAAGTTCCATAACTTAGTGATAATAGCAAAAAAGATAAGTAGAATCCGCGTATGAACGCGTATAAGGAGGGAATGGGAGAGAATCTCCATGGTCGGCTAGGGTTTGGTGTGAGAGTGGGGAGATAGAGAGAATACCGAGGCAGTTGGGGGGGAAATGGGTCTCTAGGATTTAGGCTAGGGATTATAAAGAGAGGAGAAGGACTGTTGTGGGCCGTTGATCATTTAAGATCAACGGCCAGTAACTAAGGGGATGGGAACGGGTCGCGATCGGATTTAAAAAGGGGTCTTATGGTTGGGCTATATGTTTTGGGCCTCAATTTGGTCCGGAATTGGTTTGGAATTGGGCTATAATTTAAACACATGCGATGCATTAAAAATAATTTATAAAAATGGCTTAATAAATAATAAAAATATTATTTATGCAATAAAATGCATAAAAATAACGGCTTATCATTATAAAAATATAAAATATATAATTTTAGCATAAATAACGTAATAAATATAATTATGTAGTGAATATGGGCTATTATTGTTAATAGCATAGATAAAATAGAGAAAATGCACATATAATCATAAGAACTTAAATGAAATATATTAAAAATGCATAGGGTTTTGAAACGATAATTTGGGTGATTAAATAACCCTAAACATATTTTAAAGAGATAATTGATAAATATTTAATCAAATTAAATGTGAGTGAATTACTTTTAAAACTTTATGACTCATAGAAAATTACACAAAACACTTATATGAATCTTGTAAATAGGGTAATAATGCAAAAAACAAATAATTTTTGAAAGTATATGGAATACTTAATGTCATATGAGGGAAAAATTGGGTGTCAACAGGTAGATCCGAAAAATATTGAAGTAGTTCAGAGTTGGCCCAGACCGTCTTCAGCTACTGATATTCAGAGTTTTCTTAGCTTGGCCGGATATTATCGTCATTTGGTGGAGGGTTTCTCGTCCATTGTTGCACCTTCAACTAGATTGACCCAAAAAGGTGCCCCATTCAGGTGGTCTGATTAGTGTGAGGAGAGCTTTCAGAAGCTCAAGACTGCCTTGACCACAGCTCCAGTTCTAGTTTTGCCTTCAGCATCGGGTTCATACACGATTTATTGTGATGCTTCGCGGATTGGTATTGGGCGTGTATTGATGTATGAGGTTTTGGTAATTGCCTATGCTTCATGCCAGTTGAAGTCCCATGAGAAGAACTACCTCGTTCATAATTTAGAGCTGGTAGCCATTGATCATGAATTGAAGATTTGGAGGCATTATCTCTACGGAGTGTCTTGTGAGGTATTTACAGATCATTGGAGTCTTCATCACTTGTTTAAGCAAAAGAATATAAATTTGAGGCAGCTTAGGTGGTTAGAGCTGTTAAAAGACTATGATATCACCATTTTGTATCATCCCGGGAAGGACAATATGGTGATCGAAGCCTTGAGTAGGAAGTCCGTGAGTATGGGTAGCCTTTCATATATTCCAGTTGGTGAGAGACCGCTAGCATCATATGTTTAGGCCTTGGCCAATTAGTTCATGAGGTTAGATGTTTTAAATCTTAGTTGGGTTCTAGTTTGCATGGTTTGTCGGTCTTTTTTGCATGAGCGCATCAGAGAGCGTCGATATGACGACCCCCATTTGCTTGTCCTTAAGGAATCGGTGCAGCACGCTAATGCTAAGGAGGTTTTTGTTAGAGATGATGGGGTGTTGCGGATGCAGGGTCGGATTTGTGTGCTTAATATGAATGGGTTGCGTTAGTTAATTGAAAAGGCCCACAGTTCATGGTATCCCATTCATCCAGGTGCCGCCGAGATGTATCAGGACTTGAGGCAACAATATTGCTGGAGAAGAATGAAGAAAGATATATTGGAGTATATGGCTCGGTGGTTGAACTGTCAGCATGTGATGTACGAGTACCAGAGGCCGGGCGGTTGCTTCAGACACTTGAGATTCGCGAGTGAAAATGGGAGCGTATCACCATGGACTTCGTTGATGGGCTCCCACGGACTTTGAAGAAATTTGATGCAGTTTGGGTAATTGTGGACCGGTTGACTTAAGTCCGCACATTTCACTCCGGTTGTGACCGCATATTCTTTAGAGCGGCTGGCTCGAATCTATATTTGTGAGATTGTTCGTCTTCATGTGTACCGATGTCCATTATTTTTGATCGAGGCACGTAGTTCACGTCGCAATTTTGGAGAGCAGTGTAGCGAGAGTTGGGAACACAGGATGAGTTGAGTACAACATTCAACCCCCAGACACACAGACAGTCAGAGCACACCATCAGATCTTAGAGGATATGCTACATACCTATGTTATGGATTTCGGGGGTTCTTAGGATCAGTTTATACCGCTTGCAGAGTTTGCCCACAATAACAGCTACCAATCGAGTATTCAGATGGCTCCATATGAGGCCTTATATTGGAGGTGTGTCGATCTCTAGTTGGTTTTTTTGAGCGAGGGAAGGTTAGGATGTTGGGCACTGATCTGGTTCGGGATGCCTTGGAGGAAGTCAAGTTGATTCAGGATTAGCTTCATACAACACAATCTAGAATAAAGAGTTACGCTGATTGGAAGGTTCGTGATGTTGCATAAATGGTGGGAGAGAAGGTATTGCTAAGAGTTTCGCCCATGAAGGGTGTGATGAGGTTCGGGAAGAAGGGTAAGTTGAGCCCTCGGTATAATGGCCATTTTGAGGAGCTTGAGAGGATTGGAGAAGTGTCTTACAAGCTTGCGTTTCCACCTAGTCTATCGATTGTTCATCCAATATTTCATGTTTCTATGCTCTGAAATTATTATGGTGAACCGGCTCATATTTTGGACTTCAGCGCGGCACAACTAGATGTGAATTTGACTTATGATGTGGAGTCGATGGCCATTTTGGATTGACAGGTTTGCAAGTTAAGATCAAAAAATATAACTTCGGTGAAAGTTCAGTGGAGAGGTCAGTCAGTCGAGAAGGATACTCGGGAGACTGAGCGGGAGATGCGAAGCAGATATCCACACCTATATGAGACTGCAGGTATGATTATAGAACCGTTCGAGGATGAATGTTTATTTAAGATTGAGATAATGTAACGACCCGGCCTGTTGTTTTGTGTATTATGTCCTGTTCCCCCATTTATCGCTTCTTCTAAACTCATTTGTGGTTATGTGACTTGCTGGGGTGGTTGGTTGGTTTCGGGGATGTTTTGGAGTGAAATGGGACACTTAGTCCCAAGGTTGAAGGCTTAAGTTGGAAGAGTTGTCCAGAGTTTGACTTTTATGTAGATGACTTCGGAATGGAGTTTGATGGTTTCAACAGTTTTGTAGGGTGATTTTGGACTTAGGCATATGTCCGGATATTGATTTGGAGGTCCTTAGTTTAGTTTGAGGCTTTTGGCAAAAGCTGAAAAGTTGAAGGTTTGGAAGGTAGAAAAGTTTCACCGAGAATTCACTTTGTTGATACTGGGATCGGATTTTTGTTCTGATAGTTAGAGTAGGTTTTTTGTGTCATTTGTGATATGTTTGCAAAATTTGAGGTTAATCAGAGTTGGGTTGATAAGATTCCGCATTGGTTTTAGAAGTTTGAAATTCATTAAGTTCGTTAGGCTTGAATTGGGGTGCGATTCGTGATTTGAAGTTGTTTGTTGTGATTTGAGGCTTCAACTAAGTTTGTGTGGTGTTTTAGGACTTATTGGTAAGTTTGGTTGAGTTTTCGGGGCCTCAGGTGAGGTGCGTATTGATTTCGGACTAGTTTTAGACTTAGGAACTTGGCTGAATTTTTCTGATGCCTAGTGTGATCGCACCTGCGAGAATAGGGCTGCAGGTGCGAAGTCGCAGGAGCGACATGCTTATTGCTTAAGCAAAGGATTGTTGGGCTTGACAGATGCTGCAGATGCGAGGAACTTCCCGCATCTGCAAGCCCACAAGTGCGAAGGAGTCGGCCGTAAAAGTGGATTCGAGCAGGAGAGGCTGGAGTTGCAGGAGCGAAGTCTCTTTGGAGGTGCGGACGCATAGGAGCGAAGGCTTGACCGCAGCTGCGCATTTTGAGCCGCAAGTGCGATTGGTCGGGTGTCTAAGTGATTTTTGCAGATGCGGAGATTGACCGCAGAAGCGAAGATTCGGATCGCAGATATGAAATGCCTGGAATGGCTTATGAACGATGAGTTTTGAGTTTTTCTCTCATTTTGGACTTGTGGAGCTCAGTTAGAGGCGATATTTGAGAGGGTTTTGGCTACAATTGAAGATGTAAGTGAAGATTCATCACTTTTATTGATCATTACTGTTTATCCATTGATTTTTACGCCTAGATTATGTGTGTTTGAGGTGAAATTTGGGGGTTTTAGAATATGTACTTGGAGAATGAAAATTGAGGATTTAGAGGACGATTTGTGGATGGAATTGGATGAATTTAGTATGGTTGGACGCGTTATTGAATGGGTGTTCAGATTTTGTGAATTTAATCGGGTTTTGAGGTGTGGTCTCGGGACTGACTTTTTGATTTTGGGTAAAGACCTTAGTTTTATGTTTTGGAATTGTTTCCTATAGCTATTATTGATGGAATTAACTTGCTTTGGCTAGATTCAAGTCGTTCGGAGGCTGATTCGCATGACAAGGGTTTGTTGGAGCATTGAGTTGCGCGCTTTGAGTTAAGTATCACATCAAAACTTGGATTTAAGGGTATTTAAACCTAAGAACTACGTTATATAAAAGATATTGACGTGATGTACGCGCTAGGTGACAGGCGTGTGTGCATGCACCCCTATCATACCATGTTATCCCCGCGTTCCCTTTACTTGTTTGATTATTTGAAATGTGAATCATGTTAGATATTATGTCTAGGCTATGTGCTAATTGTTTGAGACTTAATAGGGCTATTCTTGTTGTTTTTGAGTTATATACCTTATTTGCATACATGTACTCAGTCATGATACTATATCCGTGAATAATATCTTTTTCTCAGTACTTCTTATTTGATTCCTCCCATGTTGATACCGCTTAAGGGTGATTTTGTTAAACTAAGTACTTGGATGTGTTTATCTAAGACTTGGATGTCAAGTAATAAAGTTTGGGCCTTAGAGCCGGTTTGGTACTGATTTTGAGGTGACACGTACGCCAGGACCATATTTGGCTAAGTGTTATTGTTTTGGGCAACGTGTGTACCAGGCCTTCCTATTGGGCTAAATGATTATGATTAGCGCTTGGCAGGATCCGCCTCTCTGGAGTTTGACATACCAGCAGTGGGCGCAGGCACAATTTCATACACGTGTTGATGATGGGCAGTTATGCCAAGCACCCGTATAGTGCTAAGTGTAAATATTCCTCATGGATCCACTATGATACTGTTGATTTACATGTATACTTGACATGTAGGCATATAATTGTACTTTTCTTATGCTAACTTATGATTGACCTATTGTATCTGTGTTGGGTTTTAACTATTATGCTTGAAAGCATGCCTAAATTTCTGAAATGTGAAAAAGTTAAACTTGATATCATTGAGCTACTGTCTCTACGGTTTATCCTTTATATTCTGAACTTTTATCGGATATTGGCATTGGAATTTAACAATTGTCCTGAGCTCGTCACTAATTTCAAACCAAGGTTAAGGTTGTTACTTATTTAGTACATTGGGTAGGTTGTACTCATACTACACTTTGCACTTCGTGTGCAGATCCAGGTTCATCCGGTCGAGGTGATTTTCAGGCTTGAGTTGTTTCCAGCCTTTGGGATACTACGTGGTAGCTGCCATATCTCCTGCTATCCTTGAAGCTCTCTTTCTTTCATATTCATCTTTATTATTATTATATCCAAACAGTTGTATTAGAGAATTTTGCTTTTACCTTGTTATTCAGTAGTGCTCGTATACTCTATGACACCAGATTTTGGGGTTGGTTTTAGTAGCATATTTTCGCTATACTCTCAAACATTTTATGATACTCTTCCGCTGTTGAGTTATTAGACCGTGTTATTTTATTTTTATTAATATTATGTGATTGTTTTATTACTTAGTGGGTTGGGTTTGGTACCATCAAGACTTGTGGATTTTGGGTCGTGACAATAACACACCAAGATTTGAGGTAATTAGCACTCAAAAATCTATAATTTTGGTTGAATATCAACAACCTACACTTCAATTCTTGCTCTCTCTTGTGCAACACAAAACTACATTAACTCAAAGATGTCACATAAAACACCATAATAAGAAGAAGCATATATCAATTATGTACACTTACACCTATGACCACGGTTGGTACTAATAATTAAGCCGTAGCATATGCATTTTCTACACATTTTTCAATTTACATGCCAAAGTTTAGTTAAACAATCCAATGCATTAACAACCTGCCATAACCACCTTACCTCAAGGACATACTCGTTGTTACTAAATATTCTCGGCTTGTGCACTCACCAACAAGAGAAGCCTAATAACATCACGTATCCATCATGAAGCCGTGTTCCTTCACCATAAAATAAGAAAAGGGATAATCTAAATATTCAAATTAAGAGTTCAAATGTAAGTTAAGGACGCGCACATAAGGACAAGAAACCACTCGCTTTCACAAATAAATTCAAAGCTTCCCGAGGTCGTATAATAGGATTGCATATAGTGTAGGACTCGACTAATCTACTATGCCTAATCTAAGATCAAATAGGATTTCACGGTTGTAATGTAAACTAAGAGATGGGTAGGTTACATTTGAGTAAGAGTGACTAACCCTCTAAAACACTTTAATATAATACAATAGTCAATTCAAGCGTACAAGTCTCATAACATATGCCCCTTTTTCTTTAAGCGCCTCACACATTGACAACTTACTATTAAGGACAAGGTGTATTTGGGAGATGCATAATCTTTTATTTTTCTAAACTTGTTTTTATTTCTATTTTTTTCTCACTCTCTTCATATTTTTGCATTCACCGCTAGTGGTTCTTTATTTACAAAAGTGAACCTTTCTTTCTTTCTTTCTTTCTTTCTTTCTTTGGTTTCACTGAAAAGCTATTTAATTTTTTCTCACCCTTTTTAGCTCTCAATCTTGTGACTTAAGTTGTTTCGAAGTTAAAGGTTCAACCAAAAGTTAATTACAAATAAAATGATATCGGCTTGTAATGGAGCTGCCAAAGAAAACGCTCACAGGCTCAAAAAGGTTGGCAATGAAAAATATTAATAATGTTCCACGATCAAAATTCCCTCCAAAGGTCGTGCTGGCGCCTAACCTGCTTGCTAGGCAAGCCAACACCCAATAATAATAAAGGAAGCCAATTTTATGTCATTTAACAGGACATGATAAAAACACAAAAGCAAAACTTCTCAAAAACAATATCAAATTAAAACATCAGAGAAAGGTTCTAAACACGACCACCATTCATCTCTTTCTTCCCCGTCGACCACGACGACTGAAACAAAGTGAAAATTCTAGACCCGTAAAGGAGAAGGGCTAACGTCAGAGCTTCGAAAGGCTGAAATTGAGCTTGAATTGAGTGTCCTTGAATTGAGCCTGTTGTACTGTCAAGCAATGCCCAAAATCCGATGTCACAACATCACAAGAATCTAATAAGAGTGAACAGTATCTATCAAATAACAATCTCTCTGGGAAAAACAAAGGACAAAATTAGATAACCAAGGGAGGGGGACTCCATGTGCTGCGGATCGAATCAAGCAAGAAACTAACCACAAAGTATCCGATGAAAGTCTCTATGTAGCTGGACAGGTATGACTGGTACCGTCCTTAGAAACTACACAAAATATGCATAAGTGTAGTATGAGTGCAAAACAACAATACTCAATAAGTATCAAGTATATCCTCGAAGAAGTTGTGGCGAGGGGTCGATGCTGACACTTACGAGCAATTTAATAAGCAAGTAAAAGCATAAAATAGAACAATAGCGAAGGCATGATATCATCAAATGGATACAAGGCAATGACACAGTAATATCTAATATTTAGACATGAATTTCAAGCAAAGGAAACACAAGATCAAAGTCAAATATCTCAATTGCTTCAAAAAATTATGATATAAACCAATCAATATGTTGGATGAATCTAGAATGCATATGCATGCTCATGATTAAATCTCAACACCTCATAGTACAAATTCATATGCCCGACACTGGCCAAGTATCCAAACTAGCACCAATTGGGTGCCTACGCTCACAGAGCCTAAAGTAACATGGGTAATCACTTGACTCCACAGGAACGGATCGATATCCAAGCGTTGTTGCGGCGTGCAACCCGATCCACTAATAATACTAAAATCCATAATCAACATCTGCTCTGTCTTTAGTGCCAAAATCCTTAACTTTCCTCAATATCCAACTCTCTAACTAATGTATGTGCACATGAGATGATTCAATAAAGATGCACCAGGACATAATAATACAATGCAGATGAATAAAAACATGAATAAGAGGTGGCTATGGCTAATTATAAAATTTAACTTTCCATAATAGGTCAATTTGTTCATTTATTATTCTTAAGTCCGATCATGATATCAACATGATCTAGAAGAATCAAAAATCACTAAACCATAAGTCAAGTACAGTAATTACATGAGTGTGGCCGAATTAGAAAGCCAACACGGTGAAAGAAGTCTTTCATTTTTAAAATCAACAAGTTATAACTCTAGCATAGTCTCAAATTATGATTAAGATTTATCACGTAGTCATAGAATTAATGAAACATGGATAACAATTCATATAGTCTCAACAAGTCATATACGTGATAGAATTAATGAAACATGGATAACAATTCATATAGTCTCAATAAGTCATAATATAAGCCTAACTCTAACCGGCTGTGGTCATATCCTAGACATGCATATATGCTCTTCACATAGCATATATAAAGCACCTAAATCAAGTGGCAAGCAGCAAATAAATAACCTATGGGAAAAATTCTCTCTTACAAGGATAGGCAAGAGACTTACTTCCATCAAATAACCATTTCAACCTTCCAAAATAGCTCTTTCTCTCAAATCAACCTCTAAATGACTTCAATCTAGCCAAATACAGCTCAATAACATCAAATAAAGCTATCGGAATCAAGTCTAAATAATAAAGCTTCAATATTTAATCAAAACCTCAAAAGTCAACAAAAGTTAACTCGGGCCCACATGGTCAAAACTTGAGTTAAGGGGAAGATTCTGACAATCCATAACCCCATGAATCCAAATATGTGATTAGATTCCAAAACCGAGTCCAAATTGTCCCTCAAATCTTCAAATTATACTATCTTATGTTGTAGACAAAAATCCAAATTTCACTTTTAAATTCCAAGTTTTAGGTGCAGAAATCAATGGGGAATTAAGATATAGAACCAAATCCAAGTGAAAATTCCTTATCTCGAATGTAGTAATGAAATTTCTCTTCAAAATCATCTCCTCTAACAATCTAGGTTTCAAAATATGAGAGAATAGGCAAAATCCCGAAATTTCGACTTAAAATAGTATGCCCAAGCATACCCTTTGTGATCACAGTCCAAAGCTTCGCGATCGCGAAGCGCAAAAATGTTGCTGCCCAAAGTCATTCTATGGGATTGCGTCTGAAGTCCCACGATCAAGAAAGCCAACCAGTCAACCCTCCGTGAATGCAAACTCCTATTCGCAAACGCGAAGGCCAACACCCCCCAGCTAGGCTCCGCCTCTACGTGAGCCCGGAAACACCTATGCGAACGCGAAGGCAAACATCCTGCCTTACTCCATACCATCACGAATGTGATTGCGTGCACACGAACGTGATGCTCCTGCCCATGCACGGGAACGCGAAGAGCAAAAGCTCACCTACCAGCTCCCTTCTCTAAGATCGTGAGACTCAGCTCCACGATCACGAAGCATCACCTTGCATCAGAAAACCAGCAACTGCTAAACATAAGAAAATAGACTAAGACCACCTGGAAATACACCCGATCCCTCTGATACCCCGTCCAATCATACCAACAAGTCCATATACCTACTTTGAACTTATCGAAGGGCTCGAAACACCACAAATAACATCAATTCAAGAATCAAAGAACAAAATCCTTCTCCTAACTTTCAAACATTTCAGCTTTGCCTAAGACATCTAAATCACACTTAGACATTCTGAATTTCAAATATACTTTGCACACAATTTCCAATAAACTAAATGAAATTATCCAAAGTCCAAAAACACCAATAGTAGTCCAATGACATCAAAGTCCACTTCAGCCAAACCAATAAACTCCCAAATCCTTCAAATTGCTAAATTTTGAAAAATAGAGCCAAAACTTTCTGGGAACCTCCAAATTCAAATCTGAACATACTCCCAAGTCCAAACAACCAATCCGAGGTTGTTTACTCAAAAGTCAAAGTTGGTAAACTCTAGCAACTTAAGCTTCCAAAAATAGAACTAAGTGTTTCAATTTACTCCCAAACTTCCCTGAAAACAAACCAACCATTCCTGCAAGTCACAACATAACAAACAAACATACAGGAAGCATCAAATAGGGAAATGTGGCTCAATTACACAAAACGACCGGCCGGGTAGTTACATGCTCCCCCTCTTAAACAAATATTTATCCTCGAATGAGTATAGAATCATACCTGGAATGCCAAAAAGATGAGGATATTTGCTTCTTATATCATGCTCGGTCTCCCAAGTCGCTTCCTTGATCGATTGACCTCTCTACCGAACCCTAGCTGATGGCAATCTCATTCAATCTCAACTTCCAAACCTACCTATACTGGATGGTCACCGGCTTTTCTTCATAAGCGAGAATCTCATCCAATTACATTGAACCGAAATCAATATATATGACTGATATTCATGATACTTTTGAAGCATGGAAGTATGAAATATTGGATGAACTCCCGACAAGCTGAGTGGCAAAGCAAGCCTGTAAGCCATCTCACCAACTTTCTCCAAAACCTCAAATAGAGCAATATACTGAGGACTCAACTTGCCTTTCTTCCCAAATCTCATCTCGTCCTTCATATGTGAAACTCTAAGAGAAACCGTCTCACCCTCTAGAAAGCCACATCATGAACTCTCCTATCAACATAACTCTTATGCCTAGATTTTGTTGTACGAAGCCACTCCTGAATCAACTTCACGTTCTCTAAACATTACGAACAAAATCTATGCCCAGCAACCTAGCCTCACCTGGCTCAAACCAACTAGCCGAAGAATGAATCCATCTTCCATATAATGCCTCATATGGAGCCATCAAAAACTAGATTGGTAGTAGTGTTTTTGCTCGTCTAGCGATAGAAATTAATCCATTGGCCTCTAAATTAATAACATAGGCCCTCAACATGTCCTCAAGGATCTGAGTGGTCCGCTCGGACTGCCCATCCGTCTATGGGTGGAAATTGTACTAAGCACTACCTGCATGCCCAAGTCATGCTAAATAGCTCTCTAAAAGTGCAATGAAAACTGAATACCCCGATCCGATATAATAAAAATAAATACACCATGCAAACGGACAATCTCTCTAGTGTAGATCTAAGCCAACTTCTCTGAAGTGTAAGAATTCATGGCTAGAATGAAATGCGTAGACTTAGTCTACCTGTCCACAATAACCCAAACAACATCAAACTTCCTCAATGTCCGTGGCAAACCGGCCACAATGTCCATAGTAGTGCACTCTTACTTACACTCTGGTATATCTAACCTCTTAAGCAAACCACTTGGTCTCTGATGCTCCTACTTGACTTGCAGGCATTTCAAACACCACAAAACATGCCAAAAAATGTCTTTCTTCATCTTCCGCCAAAAATAATGTTGCTTCATGTCATGATACATCTTTGTAGTACCTGGGTAAATAGAATAATCTGAGCAATGAGCCTTCTCAAGAATCAACTCCTTTACAACATCAACATTAGGAATACAAATTTACCCTGAAATTGTAATACAACATTATCAGAAATGACCATCTCCTTAGCACCACCTCGCAACACCGTGTCCATAAAGAAAGCAAATGGGGATCACCATATTAATAAGCCTTAATGCACTCAAACAAGGATGATTGCACAATAACATAAGCAAGAACTCTACTAGACTCGAAAATATCCAGTCTCACAAATCTATTGGACAAAGCCTGAACATCTATAGCCAAGGGCATCTCCGCAGTTAGAATAAATGCCAAACTCATTGTACTCTCTGCCTTCCTACTCAAAGCATCTGCTACCACATTCACCTTCCCTGGATGATACAAGATAGTGATATCATAATCCTTCAAAACCTCCAACCACTTTTGCCACCTCAACTTCTAATTCTTTTACTTGAACAGATGCTAAAGAATCTGATGATTAGTGTAAACCTCACAATACATGTCATACAAGTAATGCCTCCAAATCATACACGCATGCACAATAGCCAACAACTCCAAATCATGAACCAAATAGTTCATCTCATGGGGCATAAACTGGCATGACGTATATGCAATCACCCTACCATCCTACATCAACACACACCCAGTCCAACACATGAGGCATTATAATAGTTAGTATACATTCCTGATCCTGAGGGCAACACCAAAAATGGACTTGTAGTCAAAGCAGTCTTAAGCTTCTGAAAGTTCTACCCATACTCGTCAGACTATCTGAATGGAGCACCATTCTGAGTCAACTTGATCAATGGAGCCACAGTAGATAAAAACCCTTCTACAAAGTGACGATAGTAGATAGTCAAACCCAAGAAAATCCTGATCTCTATATCGGTAGACGGTTTGGGCCAATCTTGAACTGCTTCAATATTCTTTGGATGAATTTGTCACGAACCAAAACCACCAATCGGTCATGATAGGGCCTAACTCTATTGCTAGGCAATCCAAAAATAATAAAAGTGGAATAAGATAATAGAAATACAATAACAGTATAAGCCTAAAGCCAATAACATAAATAACAACGTCGATACATAATAATCCCCCATAACTGGTAATACAGAGTCATGAGCTATAAAACAGAAGTACAAGTCTGAAATACAAAGTAAAATACTGTCTAAATGAAAATAGCAGTACTAAAATAAAAAAGACGCCAAGACTGCGATTGAGATGCAGCTCAGCCTCGTCTCTCGAAGATAATTGCAATAACAAGTCACAGCTACTGATGGCTCGGTCCAACACCTAGATTCTCACGACTAAGTGTAGAGTATAGTATAAGTACAACCAAAACCATGTACTTAGCAAGTATCATAATTAAACTCGTCGAAGTAATATATGCAAAAATTATTAATGATACTCGTTAATCACCTGCATAATTCATAAATCTCACAAGTACATAGTAATAATATGATTAAATCATGAATCACAGATAAATCCACATCGGTGCACAAATAACGTAACTTACTCTACTTAGTTAATTGTCCAACATGTAGAGAATATGTGCAAAACAAGGCATGTATACATTCCTGAACTAGCATATAAAGAGGATATGCAAATAAAACATGTATGCAACCAAGGAAATTGCAAGTGGAGAATAAATGCAATAACCAAATCAAATACCACCTAGTTTTTCTCACACCGTGTGTACACCATCAAGAGAGAAACATAAGAGGGTGACCCCATGGGATGGATCCTTATCCACATGCTATAGAGACAACTCATGTGTTGCACAGACAACTCCTGTGCCAACAATAATAATATCTCAGATCCGCATGGATAAATCACGTGCTATCATATCATAAGCGCATGGACAACTCACGTGCCAATAATCACAAGCACATGGACAACTCATGTACCAATAATCTCGACTGCATGGACAATTCACATGCTACCAGTCCAAGCCATATCACACTGAAGGTAGATACATAATATCACATGCACATGGACAATGAATATCAAATTTCATACTCCTGGACTGGAATAAGTGACATGCTAAAGTGTATGCATGTCCAATGTGTGCTAGCATAGCTCAAATAAGAAAATTACATTACAAAATAACAATTATTAGGTTCAATCAGGAGATTAACCTCTATGTAACCTCAAACATGGTTCAAATAGCTCACAAAGGGGTACAAACATAAGAAACATAACAACGTGAAGCTTAAGAATCAATTCAAGGCATTTTTCTAACCTAAGCACTATCCCAAGCATGAATAATACCCGTGTGTACGCACATGGGCTTAAACCTCACATGTGCATCACCCATAGCATGTAGCCCTCACAAATAACTTAGGCAACTAGTGCCTGAACAAACTTTAGGTAAAATACTTACCTCAATCAAGCCAAATAAATACTATAAAAATCCCTTCCGCATGAATCATCTTCCGGACGGCTCGAATCTAACCAAAATAACTTAATAATATCAATAAGATCAATAGAAATAACCCCAACAATAAAGCTCTAATCTTGATACAACAAATATGCACTCAATCCAAAAAGCCACACCAGGCCCGCACCCCGAAACCCGACAAAACTCAAAAATTTCGAACATCCTTTCCAATACTAGTCCAATCATACAAGTTTTATCTAATTTTAACTCCAAATCGGGGCTCAAATATAAAATTTACACTTTAGATAAGTTTTTACGAAAATCCCCAATTTATTCACTTAGATTCATGATTCAAATGCTAAAATCATGAATAATAAACAAATATGAGTCAAAAATACTTACCTCAATCCAAATCGTAAAAATCCTCTCCAGATCACCCATATCCGAGCTCCCAAACTCAAAATGTGATAAAATAACTCAAACCCTCAAAATAGGAATATTTAAGTGACTACCTAGCGATGTCCTTCGTGATCGCATGACCTACTTCGCTATCGCAAAGCACAAACCAGAAGCTTTATTTGAAGATCCTATGCAATCACGAGGACATGGGCACTAACGCGATGCCTAGCACTGTTGAGCCTACATGAACACGGTCCTTCCCACGTGAATGCGAAGGCTAAAAGCCTGAAGCTCCCAACCGACCGCCCCTTATATGCGAACGTGAATCCCAAGTCGCAAGGTGAAGGCCACTGCCCCTTATGCTTTGCGAACATGACCATCCCCGTTGCGAATGCAAAGAGAAAACATCACCTGCAACCAAAACACTCTCCATGATCGCGAAGTGCACTACAGCATCAAAAACCAAAACAAGGGAAATTGGTCCGAGACCCATTCGAGACACATCTGAGGACCCCGGTATCCATCCAATCACAACAACTAATTCAAAAACAAAACACGAACCTAGCCTTAAATCACACAAACCAATATCAAAACCGTGAATCTCACCTCAATTCAATCCTAAGGAACTAATGCAAATTCAAACTTACGTCGAGCATGCCTAAACAACACGTAATGACCTCAAATTTTCCATGCAAGTTCCAATGACACAACAGACCTATTCTAACTCCTAAAACCACAATCTGAACCCGATATCTTCAAAGGCAATTCTCGGTCAAATCTATGAACCTTCCAAACTTTCAATATTCCAACTTTCGCTAAATAGGATTAAATCAACCTAAAAACCTCCAAAACAAAATTCGGACATACGCCTAAGTTAAAAATTACCATACAAACCTATTGGAACCATCAAAATATCATTCCAAGGTCGTCTACACAAAAGTCAAACTCCAGTTAACTCTTCTAACTTAAGCCTCCAACCTTGGGACTAAGTGTCCCAGTTCAATCCAAAACTTCCCCAAAACCAAACCAACCGCCCTACAAGTCACATAATCACAAATACATATATGTAAAGCATCAAGCCAGGGATTGAGGATAAAATACACAAAACAACTTGCTGGGTCATTACACAGCCTTGATCATATTATTTGACATCACATGGCCAGAGAATGCCACCAAATCCAACCAAAACTCGCACTTAGAAAACTTAGCATACAACTTGTTTCTCTCAAAATCTGAAGCACAATCCTCACATACTACTCGTAATTCTCAGCACAATGGTAATATACCAAGATATCATAAATGAACACAATGACAAAATAAACCAAACATGACTAAAATACATTGTTCATCAAATGCATGAAAGATAATCGGGGCATTAATCAAACCAAAAGATATTAACAAAAACTCATAATGCCTATAATAAGTCCTAAAACCCTTCTAGGGATGTTCGATGTCCTAATCTTCAAATAGTGATAACTCGATCTCAATTAATCTTTGAGAAAACCCAGGCACCTTGCAATTAATCAAACAAATCACTAATGCAAAGAAATGTAATGACTCGACTGGTTGTTTTGAGTATTTAGCATCATTTCTCCTATTTGATGCATTACCTATGTGTACTTGTGATTACATGACATGTCGGGGTGGTTGGTTTGGTTTTTAAGAGGTTTTGGAGTGAATTGGGATACTTAGTCCCAAGGTTGGAAGCTTAAGTTATAAGGGTTGATTAGAATTTAACTTTTGTGTATACGACTCCGGAATAGAGTTTTGATGGTTCCAACAGCTTCACATTGTAATTTTGGACTTAGGTGTATGTCCGGATGTTGATTTGAAGGTCTGTAGGTTGGTTTGGTGCTTTTTGGCAAAAGTGAAAAAGTTAAAGGTTTGGAAGGTTGATAGGTTTTACCAAGAGTTGACTTTGATGGTGTCGAGTTTGGATTTTGGTGTTGGGAGTTAGAATAGGTCTTTCGTGTCATTTGGGATTTGCATGCAAGATTTGAGGTCATTCGGAGTTGAATTGATATGGTTCGGCATGAATTTCGGAAGTTTAGGGTTTGATGTGGCTTTTGTGATTTGATGTCTTGAGTAAGTCCATGTTATTCTTTAGGATTGGTTGGTGCAATTGGATGGGGTCCCGGGGGCCTCGAGAGTGTTTCAAATTGAGTTCGGACCATTTGTGAACATAGTTGTATTGTTGAAGGTTCAGGCTTATGATGTTTTCGCATCTGCGAAGGGCTTGGCCGCATATGTAGAGCCACAGGTGCTGCTTATCGATGCAGAAGCATAGAGTGGCTAGGGGAGGCTATGTTAACTAATGCATACCATGGATCACATGTGCGAAGCTGCGGGTGCGGCAAGTAGTCCGCAGGAGCGCACTTACAAGTGCGAAGGAGTGATTCGCAGTTAGAGGGGATTTTCATCATAATTGAAGGGGTAAGTGATACTTAATTGATTTTGGTATTAGATATTGATTACCCATGGATTATTACATCTAATTTTCATAAATTAAAGGTGGTAATTGAGGTTTTTAATATGATTTTAAAGGGTGAGATTTGGTGATTTGAGGTGGGAATTGGATGAAACACATGTAGTTGGACTCGTATCGGAATGAGTGTCGGAATTTGTGAGTTTGGTCGAGTTTAGGGGTGCGAGACCAAGGTTGACTTTTTGATTTTGATTAAAGATATTATCTTTATCACTTGGAATCGTTTTCTATGGCTTTTATTGATGATAAAAGTTATTTTGGCTAGATTCGAGCTATTCGGAGGTTGATACACCCGTGAAGGGCTTATTAGAGGTTTGATTTGGCTTTCTTTAGGTAAGTATCTTGACTAAACATGGCTGAGGCACTAGTTGCTTTAGTTATTTATGTTAGCTACGTGCTATGGATGGCACACATGTGTGGGGCTAAGTCCATGTGCGTGCAGGGGGATATTTTCCATGCTCGAGGTAGTGCTTAGGCTATGATATGCCTTGAATTGATTGCTAAGCTTCATGTTGTGATGTTTCTCTTATTTGTACCCTTATTGTGAGCTATTTGAGCCATGTTTGAGGTTCATAAAGATTAAATCTCCCGTTTAAACCTGATAGTTACTAATTTGTGATGTATTTACCTGATTTGAGCTATGATATCATTCTTGCACATGCATACACTTTAGCATGTCACTTATACCAGTCCACGGGTATAAAAATTGATGTGCTTTGATTATGTACATATATTATTGCATACTTGATTTATGTGTGATATGGATTGGACTGGTAGCCCGTGACCACGCCGGGCGAATTATGATGTAGTGTTTGTGACCACGCGGGGCAGATTGTATTATTGTGCATGTGACCACACGGTGCGGATTGTGATATGTAGCCGTGCTCAAGCTGGGTGGATCCGCAATATTGAGCCTGTGATTATGCCGGTTTCCTTCGAAATGATACAAACTCCTCTTCATTCTGTTGTGCTCAGCGAAAGAATTGCCTAAACATACTTTTTTGGATCCAAACTTCTTTGTTCTATCTAAGTCTTCTTTTGCACAGAAGAATGTTGTTGAGCTTGTGATCACGCCGGGTGAATTATAATTATTGCACGTGAGTATGCCATACAATGTGTGGATATGGATCCATTCCCCTAGGGTCACCCTCTCACGTGTCTTCTTGATGGTGTACATGCGGATTTAGGAAAACTGATCAGTGGTCTGGTACTGTTATGGAATTCTGAGGAAACGCTGGCCAGTGTTTGATTTGATTGTTGCATTTCATCTTTACTTGCAACTTCCTTGACTGCTATCTGTTTGATTTCATATCTTTTTTTATGCTAGATTTTTGACTGAGCAGAGTACATTATGTAATTGTGTTCGCCAAGATGGTTCTCTCTTGATTTATGACTTGATCATACTATTGTTTTGTACTTGTTGGATTTATGAACTGTATAGGTAATTAGCGACTATCACTTATAATTCTTGCTTCTATTTTAGTAATGACACTTGTTGTGTACATGGGGTCGATTGTACTCGTACACCACTATGCATTTAATTGTGAAGATCCAGGTGTTACTGAGTCACCAGTAGTGGAGTTTCGCTTTCTGAGTCATTCCTAGAGACGAGGTAGAGCTACATTTTGACTGCAGTTTTGGTGTCTCTTTTCATCTTGTACTATTGTCTAGACAGTATTGTTGTTTATCTCTTTTAGACTTGTATTTTTGTTTAGAGCTCATGATTTCGTGTTTACCAGTTTTGGAGGATTTGTCATGTATTAGCGTTATTATGTAATATTTAAGGCTTTAGACTTGTATCATTTTGTAAATTCTATTATTATGTTCCATCTGGTTATGTTAGGCTTGCCTAGCAAGTGCATTAGGTGCCATCATGCCCAATTGGTGGTTTTGGGTCATGACAGGAAATTGGTTACTTTTCTTCGATAGTGACCTTGTTCAGTTGCCTATAATCAATGCACATCCTTATAGAACAATCCTTCTTCTTGACAAACAACACCTACATGCCCCAAGGATAAACACTTGGTCTAATGAATCCCTTATCCAACAACTTTTGCAACTGCTCCTTCAACCCTTTCAACTCAGCTTAAGCCTTGTGATACGGTGTGATAGATATGGGCTGAGTGACCTGTACCAAATCAATACCAAAGTCAATATCCCTATCAAGTGGCATGGCCGGTAAGTCCACATGAAACATATATGGAAACTCTCTCACAATTGGGATTGAATTTAATAGTAGCAATATCAGCACTAACATCTCTGACCAAATCTAGATACGCCAAACACCCCTTCTCAATCATCCACTGAGCTTTCAAAAATAAAATCACTCTACTTGGAGTGTGACCAAGAGAACCCCTCCATTACAACCTTGGCAACTCTGGTATAGCCAACATTATAGTTTTAGTGTGACAATCAAGAGTAGAATGATATAGAGATATCCAATTCATACCCATAACTACATCAAAATCCACCATATTAAGCAATAGAAGATCAACCCTAGTCTTATAACCCCGAATAACAATTATCAAAGACCGATATGCACGATCCGCCACAATAGAGTCAATAACATGTGTAGACATATGAACATAAATATCAAGAAAAGTATGTGGCATATCCAAATAAGGATCAAAATATGATGACACATATGGGTAGGTAGACCTCGGATCAAACAACACAGAAGCATCTCTATGAAAAACTGAAACCATACCTGTAACAACAGTATTTTAGGCCACCACCTCAGGTCTACTCAGAAAAGCACAGCGTCGAACCTGACCACCACCATCTGACCCCCACCAACTTGGCTCCCTCTTCTAGGACAACCTTTGGTGCATACCTCCCCCTCTAGCTAACTGGGCAGGGGAAGAAACAAGTGGTGTGGAAACCATTGCCTGATAAGTTTGCAGATCTGCGCCTCTAGCAAGTCTGGTGCAATGCCTTCTCACATGGCCAAACTCTCCGCACTCATAATAACCCTAGGTTATGGAAGCTGCACAACTTGCATCTATCCCTGATGTCCTGAATAGCCACTAAAAGAATCTTGACCTCTGCCTCCAGATGTGATACCATTGAAGCTACCAAAACGAAGATGCCTCTTATCCTCATCATAGCCTCTCTCCTCTGACTATGGATATGATCAATCATTTAAGTTATCTCTAGGTTAAAAGTAGTCCCGATCTCTACCTCTAGGGTCATAGAAATCCTGAAACCATAAATCAATCCCTCAATGAATCGCCTCACCTTCTATGCCTCAGTAGGGATCAAGAAAGCAACATGATGAGACAACTCCATGAATCTTTCATCATACTCAGTGATGTGCCGGGTAATTTCGGCACATTTTGATACTACTTGCTTAAAGATTAACTTGTTTTACGGGCAAATTCTACTGATACTTATGTAATTTTAGTGTATTTGCAGTATATCGAGTGTAAGGACCCAGAAGTAAGGAAAAGAGTTCAAAAAGCCAACTGAAGACAAGAAAAGAAGTTAAGAGCATCGCAAATGTGAGTATGCGGTCGAAAACAGCAAATGCGGACCGCATATTTCACAAGCAGATCGCAAACAAGGACAGAACTCTAGGCAATTCTTCATGTCGAGAATGCGGTCGCAAATGCGACCGCAAAACAAGAATGCAAACCGCAAAATAGCAATGGGAAATCGCAAACGCAAACAGAGTTTCTGGGTGAAAATCCGAGTGAAGAATGCGATCGCATAATCAACATGCGGACTGCAAATCAAAACGCGATGAAGGCAAAACTCGTGGGTTAAATCTGCGACAGTCGATGAAGATCTGCGGACCACATTTCTGTTTTGCGACAGAAATGCGGTCCGCATTATTACAACATTCTTTATTCTTCAATTTGCAGCATGAGTAGCTAAATTCAAACGCTGAGGTTGTGAACCCTAGATGGGTAGAATGTTGTTGAGATTTTGATATTGAATATGATTTCAATGGAAGATTGATATTTCTTTATTTCTTGTTCTTCAAATAATTGTTAGTGGTTGCAAACATTAATGAACGCCAATTAATTCTATCTTAGCTTGGAAAAGTGGGATAGAATTTGGTAGAAATAAATAACAAAGACTCAAGGCTTTAAACCTTGTTTAATAAAATCGCTTAGGAATAAGTCGGTTTTAATTTGGCATTAATTGATTGTTCTTAATCACAACTCTTTTGTATTTGGAAAAATCATAAGGAGGATATATTATCCAATTATTGGGAAATATTGGATAATAAATTAAACATCAATTGCATATCAAGAAAGTTTTCCGTTGGAAATATTCAATATTCATATCAAGAGAATTCTATTACATTAAGGGGGACACAACCTTGGTTTCTTTATTTCATATTATTTATATTCACAATATTGACATCAGTTTTCGTTTATCCTTACGTTCAATACTCTTTTGTTATTTGAATTACTTGATAGAATTACGACTTAGTCGAGTATAACACTAATTAGATAAATGTTTCACACCTATTCCCTGTGGGATTCGACCCCAACCTTGTTGGGTTATTATATTTGACACCGACTGCTTACACTATTCTTAAGGTGTAATTTGAGCGTATCAAATTTTGGCGCCGTTGCCGGGGAATACGGTTCTGAAATTACTAATTAGTGTATACTTTACTTTACGTCTAATTCTACTCTATTACACGTTGTTTCTTGTGTTTGGTGTAGACAGGGAGACATGTCAGACTATGAAGATGATGTGGAGATACAGGAGGAAGGAAATCCTTTTGCATACATTGAGGAGTATATTGAGGATACAAACGCTATTTTACCTCATGCTATCGGTGCCGCTACTTTCAAGGTGGAACATGGATTAATTCTGATGCTGAAAGCGGAGGGATTTTTCAGAAATTCCACTGATGACGATCCAACACAGCACCTCAGAAACTTCTTGGGTGTTTGTGCGATGCACAAGCAGAATCATGTCTCCGACGATGCCTTGAGGTTGAGATGCTTTAAGTATTCGTTAGCTGGAGATGCGAGGAAATGGCTTCAAAATCTTCCTCCGAATTCTATACGTTCATGGCCTGAACTTGTCCGAGCATTCTTGTCAAAATGGTTTCCACAAAGCAAGAAGTCCGAGCTCAGGGACAAGATTTTCTTCTTTGAGCAACTACCTGGCGAACAGCTACATGAAGCGTGGGATCGCTTCAAATTATACTTGGTGAGGTCTCCAAACCATGGTTTTCCAGATTCCATCTTGCTGGAAAAATTCTACATGTGTTTGGATCCTATGAACCAGTCAATAAGAAAGAATGCAGCTGCTGGATCTTTTATGGACAAAACCTTCGCTAGGGTGACTTAGATCTTAGATAAAATGGCAAAACACAACCAAGCTTGGCATTCTGAGGATTCCACAGGTGGAATTGCAATTGGCTCTCCTTCTATGAACAACTTGATCAAGGAAAATCAAGAACGAGACCAAGTGATTGCGGAACTTGCCACAAATGTCAATGTGTTGACAAAGCTTTTCACTAAAAATCAGAAGAAGAAGGTGAATGTGGTTGAGAATGTGCAGCCGGTACAAAATGATGATTATGAAGAGGCAAATTATGTTAATAATTCTCAAGGAGGGTACCAAAGGCAGCAGTACCAAGGTCAAGGCTCTCAAAATCAATGGAGACCAAACCCGCAAGGGCAAGGTCACCATCAATGGCGAAACGACCAAAGTGGCTCTAACCAAGGAAACTGGAACAGCAATAATAATTTTTCAAATCGAAGTTCCAACCCTTATGTTCCTCCAAAGGGTCAGTATCGAATTAGGGATCCTCTAGTGAGTCTAAATTGGAGAGCATGCTTGAAAGGATACTACAAAACCAAGAAAAGTCTGATAATTCCATGAAAAACATGACTGAGTTGGTTGGCTCTCACACTGCGGCGATACAAAAGATGGAATTGCAAATGAGAGATCTTTCTCGTGAGCAATATCCACAGCAGAAAGGAACACTCCCTAGT
Organism: Nicotiana obtusifolia; assembly: GCA_002018475.1. Classification (NCBI taxonomy): domain Eukaryota; kingdom Viridiplantae; phylum Streptophyta; class Magnoliopsida; order Solanales; family Solanaceae; genus Nicotiana; species Nicotiana obtusifolia. The sequence goes on along the minus strand of MCJB01002658.1, from coordinate 112,212 downwards.
GATACGATTGTAAATCCAAAGGAAAGTGGAAGTGGCCCAACTTCCCATATCATGGCTATCACTACCAGGAGTGGTAAGATATTGCAAGGAAAGAATGAGCAAGAAGTTGATGTGGAAGAACTTGATAAAGGAATCGAAGTTGAAGAATCTAATGTTGCTGAAGTAAATAAAACTCCAGAAGTTGTGCAAAATCGAGATGAGACCCAAGAAGGGATGAAGGAAAAGGCAGAAGAAACATTAAACATTCTTCCGCCGATTCTTAGACCCCCTCCTCCTTTCCCTCAAAGACTTGTGAGAAGAGTTGACGACAGCAAATTTTAGAAGTTTTATGACATTCTCAAGCTGTTATCTGTGAATATACCATTCTTGGAGGCTTTTCAAGAAATGCGGGGTTTTGCCAAGTATCTAAAGGATTTGATCACGAAGAAGAGAACCACCAAGAATGAGGTGGTGCATATGACTCATCGGGTTAGCTCTATTATTGCTACAAATCCAATCCAGAAGAAAGAGGACCCGAGAGCATTTACTATTCTATGCACTGTTGGAGTGCGCGACTTTGCAAAGGCACTTTGTGACAATGGGGCCAGCATCAATCTAATGCCGCTTTCCATCTACAAACAAGCTGGATTAGGGATGCCAAGGCCGACGAGCATGAGGTTGCAGATGGCTGACCGTTCAATCAATAGACCAGTTGGTATTGTAGATGATGTGATTGTGAAAGTTGGGAAATTTCATATACCAGCTGACTTTGTAATTCTTGACTGTGCTGTGGACAAGGAAATCCCTATTATATTGGGGAGACCATTCTTAGCTACTGGAAGAGCCCATATGGATTCGGAGCGTAATGAAATTAAATTCCGAGTGAACAACGAAGAAGTTACCTTCCAAGCGAGTAAGGGTATGAAGTTACCAAATGAGTACGAAAGCATTTCAGTGATCAGTATTGTTGATGAAGTAGATGATGCTGTGGAGATAAAGATGGAAGAGCACTGCTTAGGTGAAGCATTGGCAGCTATCTTAGTAAATTTTGATGGTGATGACATGGATGGCTTCGTGGAGTCGGTGAATGCATTAGAGGGACGTGGCTCATACTCATATACTCCACCAAAACTTTCCCTCGATTTGGAGAATAGAGCTACACCTCCTGCAAAGCCGTCCATTATCAAACCACCTCAATTAGAGCTCAAACCACTTCCTTCGCATTTGAGGTTAAATTTCTTGGCTTAAATAATACTTTACCGGTAATTGTTTCTTCGTTGTTGAATGATGTGCAGGTGGAACAGTTGCTACAAGTTTTGAAGGAACATACACAAGCCATTGGTTGGACAATTGCGGACATTCGGGGAATCCCTGCTGGAATTTGTGATCATAAGATTCAATTAGAAAGTGGGACAAAACCGAGTGTGGAGCATCAGCGACGGCTGAATCAGTCAATGCAGGAAGTGGTGAAGAAAGAGATAATCAAATGGCTGGACGCTGGGGTAGTCTACCCAATTGTTGATAGTTCATGGGTGAGCCCGGTGCAATGCGTGCCAAAGAAGGGAGGCATGACTGTGGTCAAAAATGAGAAGAACGAGCTTATTCCAACAAGAACAGTAACCGGATGGAGGGTATGCATGGACTATAGAAAACTAAATAGTGCCACATGCAAGGACCATTTCCCTATGCCTTCTATTGATCAAATGCTTGATCGGCTAGCGGGAAAGTCCTTTTATTATTTCCTTGACGGATACTCCGGTTATAATCAGATCAACATAGCTTTGGAGGACTAGGAGAAGACAATGTTCACATGCCCATATGGAACATTTTCTTTCAGTCGAATACCATTCGGCTTATGCAACGCTCCAGCTACCTTCCGGAGATGTATGATGTCTATATTCTCCGATATGGTAGAGGATTTCCTTGAGGTTTTTATGGATGATTTTTCGGTAGTTGGTGAAACTTTTGAGCATTGCCTGAAGAATCTGAAACAAGTGCTAAAGCGATGCGAAGAGACAAACCTTGTACTAAACTGGGAGAAATGCCACTTCATGCTGGATGAAGGTATTGTTCTGGGACATAAAATCTCAAGGCGTGGCATAGAAGTAGATAAAGCTAAAATAGAAATCATCTCTAAGCTTCCTCCACCCACGTCCGTCAAAGGTGTCCGTAGTTTTTTGGGGCATGCCGGATTCTACAGGCGTTTCATTAAGGACTTCTCAAAGATTACAAATCCAATGTGTAAACTCCTTGAGAAGGATGCCAAGTTCATCTTTGATGAGAAATGCCTCACAGCTTTTGAGGAACTGAAGACTAAGCTCACCACGGCACCCATTATTGTCACACCTGATTGGTCTCTTCCTTTTGAACTTATGTGTGACGCCAGCGGTGTAGCTATTGGAGTTATGTTGGGATAAAGATACAATAAAGTTCTTCACCCAATATACTATGCTAGCAAAACACTTAATAGGGCGCAGATGAATTACACTGTAATCGAGCAAGAACTATTGGCCATTGTGTATGCTTTCGAGAAGTTCCGTGCGTATTTGCTGGGCTCTAAAGTAATTGTGTACACCGATCATGCAGCTTTTCGTTATCTGATGGCGAAGAAAGATGCAAAGCCTCGACTAATCCGTTGGGTTTTACTGCTACAAGAGTTCGATTTTGAAGTTATGGATCGGAAGGGAACACAAAATCAAGTGGTAGATCACTTGTCTAGAATTGAAGAATCGGGGAGACAAAAAGGAGAGCTGGAAATCAATGAGGCATTTCTAGATGAGCAAATACTGGTGTTATCCAATTCCTCTGCACCGTGGTATACAGACATCGCTAACTACATAGTCAGCGATCTTATTCCGGAAGGGTTAGAATTTTACCAAAAGAAGAAGTTCTTGAGGGATTGTCGAAACTATTGTTGGGAAGAACCTTTCTTGTTCCGTGTCTGTGCGGACAACATAATCAGGAGATGCGTGCCTGAGGAAGAGATGCTACAAATTCTGAAAGCTTGTCATGACTCACCGGTTGGGGGTCATCATGGGGGGAATAGAACGGCAGCAAAGATCTTGGAATGTGGTTATTACTGGACAACCATTTATCAGGACGCTAATCAGTTGGTGAAGTCTTGTGACAAATGCCAACGACGGGGCCCAATTTCTAGGAGGCATGAGATGCCTGTGAACTTTGTGATGGAAATCGAACTATTCGACGTATGGGGTATTGACTTCATGGACCCTTTTATAAGCTCATGTGGAATGAAATACATCTTAGTGGCTGTGGACTACGTGTCCAAATGGGTAGAAGCCGTAGCTTTACCAAACAACGAAGCTCGGAGTGTGACCGCATTTCTAAAGAAGAATATTTTCACCCGGTTTGGCACCCCGAGAGCCATTCTCAGTGATGGGGATTCGCACTTCTGTAACAGAGTCTTTAAAGGTCTCCTTGACAAGTACGGGGTCAAGCATAAAGTTGCCACACCCTATCATCCACAATCGAGCGGTCAAGTTAAGGTATCCAACAGGGAGATAAAGAGCATTCTAGCAAAGACGGTGAGTGCAAACAGGACCGACTGGTCAAAGAAGCTAGATGATGCTCTATGGGCATACCGCACAGTGTACAAGACCCCTATCAGTACATCCCCTTATCGGCTAGTTTTCGGAAAAGCATTCCATTTACCTGTAGAACTCGAGCATAAGGCTATGTAGGCCTTAAAAAGATTAAACATGGATTGGGCGGAGGCTGGAGCTCTAAGGCTAGCACAATTAAATGAAATGGAGGAGTTCCTTCTTCACACATATGAGAGTGCAGCAGTATATAAAGAAAGAATGAAATTTGTCCATGACAAAAAGATCTTTAAAAGAGAGTTCAAGGCAGGGGATCTGGTATTGCTGCTCAATTCAAGACTAAAACTATTTCCGGGGAAACTGAAGTCTAAATGGTCCAGACCATTTAAAGTTGTTGATGTCTCTCCTTTTGGAGTTGTTGAATTAGCATCGGAGGATAGGCTCCGAACTTTCAAGGTAAACGGGCAAAGAATCAAGCACTACTTGGGAGCGGATGGAGAGAAACATTTGGTAGAGCAGCTGGCTCTAAAGGATGGCCAATGCCCACCCATGGAATGATTGCAGAGGTGTCTTAGCTTCGTCATGCCGCTACGTTAAATCAAGCGCTTCATGGGAGGCAACCCATGTGTGGTAACATTTACTTTTGTTTGTTGTTGTACCTTTATTTAAGTTTTAATATCATATTTGTACTTAGGGCTATTTGAAGGATGTTTTAGAATGCAGGAATGTGACGAAAGGACACAGAAATTGAAAAGGAGTTCTTGAAACTGCAGAAAATCAACAATGTGAAAAATGCTACACAAATGCGATCGCATTATCAATATGCAAACCGCATTTGTGCCGCAAACTGCAGCAGAAAGTTGAATAAGCATAGCTATCATAAATGCGACGAACCAACAGCTTTTCGCGGATCGCATTTGAGTTATGCGGTCCGCATTCTCACCGCAAACAGGGACAGAGAATTTGGTCCCAAAGTATGATATAAATGCGGTGAGGTAACCTATTATGCGATTCGCATTTACAATATGCGATGACTTAACCATCGCATACTGCCAGGTACGTGTTCGTATTCCCTCATCTTCTAAATCCTTCAATCTAGTATATAAAAAAAAAGAGAAAAAGAGAAGAGAGAACACAACAGAGAACGACCATCGATAGACATCATCGGAGAAAAGTAAATTGCAAGCTTACCAAACATCAAAGAGCCGATTAATAGTTGTCCTAAGTCCTCAAATCTTCTTCGTAGGTATGTTCGACCTTTGCCATATGTTAAATTTTAATTTTGCAAGATTAGGTTTGATGTTTCAATGGAGTTTTTGAATTTTTGGGGTGGAAGACAAGAATCTAGGGTTTTAATTCTTGAGGGATGAACATACTTGTGTATCTTAAGGTATTTGCGGTCACAAAATCAAAATGTGGACCGCACTTAGACCGCATCCCTAAACCCTAGGTATCTAAGGAAGACAACAAATGCAGTGACTTTGCGATCGCATAATAGCTATGCGGACCACAAAGCCTCAGCAAACACGGCCAGAACATTTGGTTAGCACCAGTAATTTCTGCGGTGAATATGCGATCGCATATCTCGCTTTGCGACGAGTATGCGATCGCATTTGTGTGTGTCCAACAGGCCTATGCACAAAGACATTCTGTGATGGTTATGCGATTCGCATAGTGGTTATGCGATTCACATAATCCACCGCAGAATGCCATCTGCCTTGCACGCATAGGAATGCGACGTGTTTGCGGTTCGCATAGTGGATATGCGACCGCAAACCACATCACATTTCTGTAAGTTTTTGCTGATTATTCCTGTTTTGCTTTTCTCTAATGATGATAATGTCGCTTACATATCCTAATCGTGCAGATATGGGAGCCAAAAAGCACTCCGTAAAGAGAAAACCAGCATCCGCGTCTACCTCAGCACAAGCCAAACGGGTAAGGGTGGAATCAAATGTACCGAGCACCTCCCAGTCTGATGAGGAGGAACACTTACCGGAAGTCGATTTAGTGGCTGAGGCCAGACGGAAACGCGGTGATGACCTTCAGCTTCGATTCGGGGTTGAAGGTTCCAGAACATTGTTCAGGGAAGGGCTAACAAAAAGGAAAATCTTGGGGGAGAAAAAGTTAAGCTTGAATGGATTACAGGAACAGTACCCTCATATTCTCGAAAACATCAAAACGAGAAAATGGGAGTACTTCACTATGGACCCCAAAGAATACAATGAGTCAATGGTCCGGGAATTCTATGCGTCTTACGCAGCTTCACATATGGGGTACCATAGACGCAACAGAATATTCACTGGCATCGTTCACATTCGGGGTAAGGCTGTGTTTTGCGACAGTGAGCATATTAATGACCTCTACTTCCCTGATTGGGAATCAGGCACAGTTGAGTACGATGCCAAGTACTCCAACAGAGAACACGAACGTGGATGGATAGCGTCTGTTATTGCCAAGGGGACTCCTACCTGGATTAACCCTTTCCTCACAAGGGAGGGAAAATATTGGCTAAACTTCGTCACCTCCCATTTAATACCATCCAGAAATGAAACGGATATCAGCATTGAGAAAGCACTTCTCATTGCCTGTATTATGACTGGTATTAAAATTGATGTGGGGAGTCTCATTTTCCAGGAGATTGGCATCCGGGCAACGCAGCGGGCCACATCACTTCCCTTTTCGAGTTTGATCACAAACCTTTGCCAAGAGGTGAATGTCCCTTTCTTGCCACAAGCAGACAAACTCATAAAGTCTACGAGGGATATTGATATCACTCGTATCAGTGATTCTGCTGCTCCACCAGAGACCCCAATTCAGGACATTGACTCCCAAAATCTACTATCTCCCCAAAATCCAGAAACCTCCACTGCTGCTGCAGAGACTGCACCCCCATCCACCACGGGTCCATCTTCTTCATCAATGCCAGCCCTTTCAAGACTTGGTCTAATTGCACATCACGCCAATGCCAAAGCGGACCAACTTTTGAAAATCCTGCCCCACCTGATCAAACAGGCCCTAACTCCTATTCAAACGTCAGTGACCGCTCTCCAGCAACAACAAACATTGTTCGGAGATCGGTTGCACAAACTTGAGTCTAGGGTTGAATAGATTGAAAGAAATGAGGCTAGGGGTTTACCCCAGCTGAGGGAGGAAGTAAAATCCATGAAGACCGAACTCCAGAAAATGCAAAATTAGGAGTTCGACATAGCATCTCTCCTCCCCAAAGAGGGTAACCAGAGTGCAGACATTGCTGCACCAGACTTGGGCTTGGACTTCACTGCTCTAATAGCAGACATTGCACCTTCGTCTGCTAAAGTGTCTCATCCTCCCGCTCCTCCAGTACCGGTAGATGCTACTGATGACGAGACATCGGGGCAGTCATCAGAATTAGAAGGGGAAGAATCAGAGGATGCAAGTTCATGGTCCACTGAGGGTGATGACCCTAAGGAAAAGGGCAAAGCAATTGTTGCGCCAACTGTGGAGGAAGAAGAGCACGCAGACATTGGGAGGGCCATCCAGCAATCGCTAGCGGATGTGGCTGCCCTTGCAGACTCATCAGCCACACAGCCACCAATGGGCGAAGCTAGCAGCTCCGCGACCCCACAACCTGCTCCAGATCAGTTTCACAGCCCTCCTGCAGCTCCAAAGGATGCCTAGGCTACTGAATCTCTTCGCGCAAATGTGCCCCAAGGAGCCCCCTGCACTCTATCTTCTTTTATTATGCATTGGGGATAATGCATGATTTTGGTCGGGGGTGGTAGCCTTATCTGTGTATGTAATCTATTTTCTAGCATGATTAGTGACATTGATAATTGTACAATATGTAGTGATGATTAATGATTTATGTATATATGTTGTTATAGTTAAATAGTTAGTGAAATGAAGTCTGCCAATAAAATAATGAAGTTTGTCAATAAAATCCCCTTGTTTTTTCTTTGCCGGGTTCCTTTTCAAGAGTGTAATAGTAGAACCGGGTTTATTAAAATGAGATATATTGACCGGGATGGTGAAATTGTTTAGTATCAAGTATGTAAATCTGTGTGTAGATGATACCCTTGTTAACAAATCATGTATGTGAATTTGAGGCTCACTATGTAACTCTAGGTCTACCCAGAATCGTGTATGTATACACGTGGAAAGCCTCGAGTGACCAAATGTGAACTCTAAAGCTGTAAACTATGTTAACCGAACACTTTGTGTGCCAATGTGTGTGAGCTCCTTGTTTAAATAGTTCTTATGTTAGCTTCTGCCATCTAGAACTTGCCGGTTGGTTTTTCGACGACTATTATAAGTACACTGAGTTGGAGAGAGGATCTTAGGCATTCTTTGCTTATTTATGAAACCTTTCTAACCTTTTCAGCCTACCTGTGCATAAATAATATCACTAGTACCCTATTTGAGCCTTTTAGCCTTTTCCTTAGCCTCCGCATTACAAACCTTTCCCATTCGTAAAACAATGATCTCTTTTGAACTCGTTCCTCCTTGAACATTGAGAACATGGCTAAAAGCCTAAGTTGGGGGTGTGGGTCAAAATGAAAGCTCCAAAGAAAAAAAAAAGAAAGAAACAGAAAAGAAACAGAAAAGAAAAAAAAAGGAGACAATAGTTATATATGTATTTGCAATAATGGAGCTCTGAAATACATTAGAGAGGTATTTAAGGCGGGTCCACTGTGGGAATTAAACGCCATTGAGGCAATGTGGTTGAAAAGAAGCAAAATGTTAAAAGAAAGAAGAATGTAATTAGTGTTCAAGGAGAATGTAGCCACTCATATCTAAATATATATCCTACCCTTCCTTAAACCTACATTACAAGCTTACAAAGTCCTTATGTGATCTCCAACCGAGTGTTCTTAGAAGTAGGTGACAAATTAAAATAAGGGTAAGCCTATGGTATGGCATGTGGTGACACTTGAAATTTTGTTCTGAGAGTGAGTGTATTTGCACTTTAGTCCCTTTGTATTGCTAGGATAAATATTGTGAGAGTGGGACTTTCTTTCCAGTGAGGGTACATAAACTGCTAGGTTAATAGAAAGTTGAGTTTTGAGTAGAGCATAAGTGTATTCAGCTGAAGGTAGCCTTCAGTTATTTTGTTGAGGCTTAAAGTTCACTAACTGATTGGTTGTCCTTGAATATACTGATGATTCAAGGAGGGTACAGTATTCAAAGAGATGTACTTGAGATACTAACAACAAACACCGTCCATAATCAGTATTGTTTCATGCTTGATAAGTAGAGTCTAGACTAGGATAGTATCGTTTTAGTTGCTTGAGGACACGCAAGAGTTTAAGTTGGGGGTGTTGATGTGCCGGGTAATTTCGGCACATTTTGATACTACTTGCTTAAAGATTAACTTGTTTTACGGGCAAATTCTACTGATATTTATGTAATTTTAGTGTATTTGCAGTATATCGAGTGTAAGGACCCAGAAGTACGGAAAAGAGTTCAAAAAGCCAACTAAAGACAAGAAAAGAAGTTAAGAGCATCGCAAATGTGAGTATGTGGTCGCAAACAGCAAATGCGGACCGCATATTTCACAAGCAGATCGCAAACAAGGACAGAACTCTGGGCAATCCTTCATGTCAAGAATGCGGTCGCAAATGCGACCGTAAAACAAGAATGCAAACCGCAAAATAGCAATGGGAAATCGCAAACGCAAACAGAGTTTCTGGGTGAAAATCTGAGTGAAGAATGCGATCGCATTTCGCGATCGCATAATCAACATGCGGACCGCAAATCAAAACGCGATGAAGGCAAAACTCGTGGGTTAAATCTGCGACAGTCATGAAGATCTGCGGACCACATTTCTGTTTTGTGACAGAAATGCGGTCCGCATTATTAAAACAGGGGAAAACCAGTCTGAAATTCGCCTCGGGTTTTTGGCCTCTATAAATAGGTTTAATAGAATTTTGTGAGGGATATTTTGTCAGAATTGAGATTACAAAGTACGGGCAATTAACTAGTTTGAATTTTTGGAAGCTTTTGGGATCAATTACCTTCTATTTTGTAAGATGACGACAATTACTATTCTTTATTCTTCAATTTTCAGCATGAGTAGCTAAATTCAAACGCTGAGGTTGTGAGCCCTAGATGGGTAGAATGTTGTTGAGATTTTGATATTGAATATGATTTCAATGGAAGATTGATATTTATTTATTTTTTATTCTTCAAATAATTGTTAGTGGTTGAAACATTAACGAATGCCAATTAATTTTATCTTAGCTTGGAAAAGTGGGATAGAATTTGGTAGAAATAAATAACAAAGACTCAAGGCTTTAAACCTTGTTTAATAAAATTGCTTAGGAATAAGTCGGTTTTAATTTGGCATTAATTGATTGTTCTTAATCACAACTCTTTTGTATTTGGAAAAATCATAAGGAGGATATATTATCCAATTATTGGGAAATATTGGATAGTAAATTAAACATTAATTGCATATCAAGAAAGTTTTCCGTTGGAAATATTCAATATTAATATCAAGAGCATTCTATTACATTAAGGGGGACACAACCTTGGTTTCTTTATTTCATATTATTTATATTCACAATATTGACATCAGTTTTCCTTTATCCTTATGTTCAATACTCTTTTGTTATTTGAATTACTTGATAGAATTATGACTTAGTCGAGTATTACACTAATTAGATAAACGTTTCACACCTATTCCCTGTGGGATTTGACCCCAACCTTGTTGGGTTATTATATTTGACACCGACCGCTTACACTATTCTTAAGGTGTAATTTGAGCGTATCACTCAGTGACAGTCGTGCGATCCTACTAAAGGCACTGAAACTAAACTCTCAACTCATCCCTGCTGTGCGTGGGACATACCTTTCAAGAAACAAGTGCAAAAACTAAGTCCAATTAAGGGGAGATGAACCCACGGCTTCCCTAGCTCATAAGTCTGCCACCATATCCTAACAGTCCCTCTCAACTGAAACATAGTGAAGTCATACCATTGGACTCTGCCAAGCATAAATTGTGAAGCATCTGATGACATTAGTCAATCCTGGGCATCCTCATAAAAGTTGCCGTCAAATTGAGAAGGATGTAACCTTTGAAATATCTAAAGCCTTGACACGATCATCAATAATCTGATCCTTCACCTGATTTGCATATGGGTTCACTAATACTGCTTCAACATGCCCACGAGCTACGCCGGTGCTCTACCTCTCGCCGCAACTATGTGATCCATGGTGGGAGCCTTGGCCCTACCCCGGCCCTTGCCTCTCCCAGCTATAGCTAGTGGTACTGCCTCTCCAACACTAGTTGTTGTTGCTGAAGCGCAGGTTCTCACCATTTGTGAGAGAAAAGAACAGAAAGATTATACTTAGACAATGTTCAACGCACGATAAGGAATTAAGAAAGGGAAAGCTCCTAAATCCCTATAGCCTCTGCAAATAGATATTTACGTCACTGTATTGATCCATAAGAATCTACGATGCTTGTTTGTGATTTGTGAGACCCTTAAAACCTAGAGCTTTGATATCAACCTGTCATGACCCATATTCCCACCAAAGGTCGTGTTGGCACCTATACTTCTTGCTAGGCAAGACAACACCTAACAACAATAACAGAAGCCAATTTTTAAGTCATCTAACAGGATATGATATAAATATGAAAAATAATCAAAAAATCAATATCAAATTACAAACATCTGAGACAGGATTTAAACATGACCACAACTGTCTGGCAATGTGCAAAATCCAATGTCACAACATCACAAGCATATAAAAAGAGTGAATTGTTTCTACCAGATAACAATATCTATCTAGAAAAAACAAAAGACAAAAATAGGGAGGGGACTCCATGTGTTGCGGATCGAATCAAGTAAGCAGCTCACCACGAACTCTCTAATACATGTCTCAACATAGCTGGACGGGAATGATTACAGGCCTCAGAATGTATACAAAAGGTGCAGAAGTGTAGTAAAAGTACAAAACCATGATAGTCAGTAAGTATCAAACCTAGCCTCGAAGAAGTAGTGATGAGGGATCGACACTGACACTTACTTGTAATTTAATAAGCAAGAAAATGAATAAAATAGAATAAAAGCTAAGACATGATATTATCAAATGGGTACAAGGCAAAGGTGCAGTAATATCTAATATTTAGACACGCTTTTCAGGTGAAGGAAAGACAAGACAAAGTGAAAAATCTCAATTTCTTATAAAATCAAAATATAACCTAATCAATATGTATATATGATAGCTACTACATGAATCTAGAATGCATATACATGCTCGTGATCAAATATCAACAACTCATAATGCCGATTCATATGGCCGACACTGGCCAAGTACCTAAACTAGCACCAATCTGGGTGTCGACGCTCATATAACTCAATGTAACATGGGTAATCATCTGACTCTAGAGGAACAGCTTCATATCTAAAAGTTGCTTAACATGAAACCCGATCCACTAATAATATTGAAATCCATAATCAACATCTAATATGTCCTTAATGCAAAGATCTTTAGCTTTCCTTAATATCCAACTCTCTAACTCATGTATATGCATATAAGATGATGTAATAAATATGCACCAGGACATAATAAGAAAATACGGATGAATATTAATATGAATAAGAGATGTCTATGGCTAATCATATAGTTTAAATTTCTATAACAATTCAATTTATTTATTTAATATTGTTAAGTTCGATTGTGATATCAAACATGAGTAACAAGGGTCAATAATCACTAAATCATAAGCCAAGAATGGCAATTGCATGACTATGGCCTAAGTAGAAAGTCCAACACGGTGAAAGAATTCTGTCATGTTCAAAACAACAAGTCAAAAATCTAGCGTGGTCTCAAATCATAATCAAGATTCATCACGTAGTCATAGATCAATTAAACATGGATGACAATTCAGAGTCTCAACAAGACATAATATAAGCCTAACTCTTACCGGCTATGGTCATAACCTAGCCACGCATATATGATCATCACCTAGCATATACTAAGCACCTAATCAAGTAGCAAGTAGCAAATAGATCACCTATAGAAAAAATCTCCTCTTACAAGGATAGACAAGAGACTTACCTCCACTTGGTAACCTGTCCAAATTTCCAAAATAGCTTTTCCTCTCAAATAAACCTTCAAACGACTCGAATCTAGTCAATTACAATTTAATAACCTCAAACAATGTTATAGGAATCCAATCCAAAAAAATAAAGCATCAATCTTTAATCAAACCCCTAAAAGTTAACAAAATTCAATCTGGACCTACAAGGTCAAAATCCGAGTCAAGGGTAGATTCTGACTATTCGTAATCCCACGAATTCAAATATGTGATTAGAGTCCAAAATCGACCTTCAAATTTCCAAATTATACTCTCTTAAGTTGTATACAAAAATTCACAATTTTACTTTTAAATTCCAAGTTCTAATTGTAGAATTATGGGAAATAAAGATATATAACCAAATATAAGTGAAAATTCCTTGCCTCCAATGCACTGATGAAATTTCTCCTCAAAATCTCCCTCTCTCGGAGTATAGGGTTCAAAATATGAGAGATTAGGAAAAATCCCAAAATTCCAACTTAAAATAGTCTGCCCAAGCATACCCTTGACGATCACCGTCCAAAGCTTCGCGATTGCGAAGCAGAAAAATGCTGCTGCCTAAGATCACCCTATGTGATCATGTTTGAAGTCCCACAATCATGAAAGACAACCGGTCCACCCTCTGTGAATATGAGCTACCATTTTCAAACGTGAAGGCCAGCACCCCTATCAAGGATCCGAAAGCGGGAACACACAGGAGAATACGAAGACTAACTTCTTGTCTGGCTCCACACCATTGGGAATGTGATTGTATACACGCGAATGTGATGCTCATGTCCATGACTCTCCATGAACGTGACACCATGCACGTAAACGCGAAGAGCAAAAGCTCACCTACCAGCCCCCATTTTCGAGATCGCAAGACCCAGCTCCCGAAGCATCACTCTATATCAGATAACAACCAGCTACAAAATATAAGAAAATGGTCTGAAATCACCCCGCAACACACTTGAGCCTCCCGGGACCCTGTCCTGTTATACCAACAAGTTCATATACCTAATTCGAATTTATCCAAGGGCTCGTAACACACCAAATAATATCTAATCCATGAATCGAAGATTAAAAACCTTCCTTTAACCTTTAACACTCCAACTTCGCCGAACATATCTGAATCAAACTTAAACATTTTGAATTTCAACCAAACTTTGCACACAAATTTCAATCAACTAATTGAATCTAACCAAAGTCTCGAAATACCAATTAGAGTGTGATACATTAAAGTCAACTTTTGGTCAAACCTATAAACTCTATAATTCTTCGAATTGCCAACTTTCGACAAATAGAGCCAAAACCTTCTAGTAACCTCCAAATCCAAATCAGCACATACACACAAGTCCAAAATTAACATACAAACCTACTGGAAATATCAAATCACTAATCTGAGGTTGTATACTAAAAAATCAAGCCTTGGTTAACTCTAGCAACTTAAGCTTCTAAAATTGAAACTAAGTGTTCCAATTCACTCCCAAACTTTTTTCAAAACCAAACAAACCATCCCCTAAGTATAAAAATAACGAAAAAATCATACGAAAAACATCAAATAGAAAAACAGGGATCAATTATACGAAATGATCAACCAAGTCTTTATACAATGGTAGGCAATCAAGGCTCAATGGGCTAATTAAAGGAGTTCCTAAATCATATCTTAGACTCAATGAAATTCGGTTATTTTTCTTCGACCCACACAAACGGCAAGTTATAGAGTAGAACAAGATAGCACATAATACAACTCTAAATCTCTCATCATAGAATGCACATGACCTATTAAGGACGACTTTATTTTAACTCTCAATTCAAAGCAAGTAGTCACATAACAAAAAATGTTTAGTAACAAGCACAAACATGAACATACGATTCATGAAAATAAGAGTATGCGTCACAAAATAGGCTATTCAACTCTCATATGGCATCAACATTTCCAAACATGCCGGGAAGGTAATTCGTATGCCATGTCTAACTATGCTATTATCAAATAAGTCAAAAATATTTAAGAGTCAAAACTGCCTTCTTCGCTCGACTCTATCCTAACTACTCTAGAAAAGAAAATTACTAGTTCAAGTTATATCTTTTAAAAAACTGATACCCAAAGAAAAATTAAGGGAATTATTACTTACTAAGCTGAACTAAAAATTACTACTTAATGCAAAAAAAAAAATATTTTTGGGGTTTCTATTTATTTGTAGTTTTCTTGTTTAAATGAAATAACAATACATTACTATTACTACAACTAAGCTAAAATAGTACAGAAAATCACTCAAATAATCTTTTCACCCTATATTTAAAATTATATATTGCCCTCAATGCAAACAATAAATAATAAATGAGTAAAAAAGACTCTTTGATAGGTCAAAGGTCGAAGTAGTAGCAGCTCATGAGATACTCAGACTTTCCCAAGCATGATTTGTTGTACGAGCATCCCACACTTAATTTTAGTCATCTAGCTTACTACTTATACACTCCTAATGGATTTATTTCCCCTGCACATACAAAATTAAAAATAATGCAATACAAGAATAAAAATAAAATAAAATATTAAAGTTGGATTGCCTCTCAACAAGTACCTGATTTCATGACGTTACTACTCTGCCCAAGATGGATGTCTTCCATCTTCCTCCTCCCATGGAGTTTAGCATTTTTACCTGCTCTAGGAGGATCTCTGCCTTCATCTTTTTCTCTTTTCTCTTTCACATTCATACACACAACTTGCAATACCACATCCTCTAACATATTTTTTCTCGTTGGATCGCTATAATTTACCTTAGGACTTTGCTCTATCAATTTAGTTTTAATTTTACCACAGTAATCATGCAAAAATTCTCATAGTGCCTAGGATGTTTAAGCGCCTTTTATACATCAAAAATTACATTCTCATCATGCACTTTCATCTTTATCTTTCCTTTTCTCACATTAATAATCGCTCCACCACTATCCAACAATGGTCACCCAAAAATAATAGGCACTTTCTCGTCTTCCTAATAATCAAGAATAATAAAATTAGCAGAAAATATAAACTTTCTCACCCGAATTATCACATCTTCAATAATTTCTTTTGATATGGCTAGCGATCTATCTGCCAACTCTACAGTGATTGTAGTAGGTCTGGGGACTCTTAATCTGCTTCTTGAAAACAAATGGTGGCATCAAATTAATACTTGCCTCCATATCACATAGGGCTCTACCAACCCCATATTTTCTAATAGCCAAGGGAATCATGAAACTCCTAGGATCCTTCAACTTAAGAGGAAGCTTATTTTTCACACTCTTTAGTAAGTGCAATTATACAAATTATGTATGTCTTCGCTTATTTGCCACAATATTTTTGATATACCTAGACACTTCCTGTAAGATTTTCACCAAAGGTAGATTCATACGAACCCAAAATAGAAACTTTAAAAGCTTTTTATACTTAGTATCATCTTTTTGTTTCTTCCGTCTTTGTAAAAACGGAGGTGGTGGCCTTGTAACAATCACTAGCTCTATCCTTTTGCTCTCTTTGTCAATCTCCTCAACTGATTTAAGAAAAGATTTCTATTTCAGGCATGCCCTTATATTTCTTTTTCTTTGGAATTTCATTTAGTACTCTTCCGTTTTTCAAGGTAATCACATTAACTTGCACCTTAGGATTTGGTAAGTGTCACTAGGGCATGTCCCAGATGGTTGGGTATTTTGAGCAGTGGAAAGTTGTTGCATTTGCCGCTTTAAATTATGGATATTTGTAGCCTAATTTTGATTATCATCCATGATCTTCTTGAGTATATTCTCAATATTGCTTATTGAAGTTATGGAGTGGTCTGCTTATGGTGGCCAAAAATTTTGACGTTGGCCCTATGGTCTGAATTGATTCTGAGCTCCTTGATTTACATCCTATGAGAAATTTAGGTGATTTCTCTAATTTAGATTATATGTGTTCTCATATTGGTTTCTCGGCCTCTATTAGCATTACCCACAAAATAGACTGAATCTAAATTAACAAGGCATAATCATTAGTGTGGCCTTCTCCACATACTTCACAGAATAATTGCACTTGTTGTACCAGTTGAACATGTTGTGCCAGTGGTAACTATTGTTTGTTCAAAATATGGTCATTTTATTAAATTGATTCAAAAAAGAATCCATTTGTGCTTATAGTGCTGATACATCATCCAACTCAACTACACCCACAACCTTATAAACTATGTGTCTACCTGCTTCTCATTGCCAGCCTGGATTATTCTTAGAGATCTTGTTCAGTAGTGCATGGATATCATTAAAATTCTTTTTCAACACTTGACCACATGTTGTAGCCTCTACCACTATCTTTGTCTCAAGATGAAGACCCTCGATGAAAGTGTGAGCTAATACTTCATTAGTAACGAGCGCAAGACACACACATAAATATGCTCACTAGTCGAATATAGTATAATAGAATATCGTATCCACAAGGATTGGAGTTAAATAGTATTTCGTAGTTTATAGCTTAGTTGTTATCCAAGATGATCAACAATTGAGATTTATGTGATTAAAACTAAAATAAACGAAGAGTTTAAACTATGACTAATGACAATCGCAACAATGAGTAAGGAAAGATATCAATGGGAGAAAACAGGATTTTGATGGAATATGTGTAAGATAATTGTTTGGGATCTAACTCTAGATAATTCACTTCTAATGTTCAAGTGAGTCTTTCAAATTCACTCAATTATTAGTTCACACGTTTAGAAGAAACACCTCTCTCGATTAAGTCTCAGCCTCGCAAGATGAACTAAGTTAAGCTTAGTGACGATAAGCAAGAATTCGTAGTGGATTGGTCTTTAGGAGAGCTTCTCTCAATTATCCTCCTAACTAAGTTTTATCAACAACTCAACTAGCCTCTTTCGATTACTAAGAAGAACCAATGAATTCAACCCACAAAATATTATGCACAAATATCACAAGTTATGCCTCTCTCGATTACATGAATTAGTGAATATAGATGCAACAATTAAAACATCCAAAATGATTCAATACATAAAAACTAGAGTTATAACCTACAAACAAGTATCAATACACCAAATCCATCAACCCTAAAGAGAACTACTCCATAGACATGGAGTAATTCATCACAAATACGTTTAAAGTAAAGAAAAACATAAAACGATCCAAACTCGTATCTTGAGTGAGGATTGAATGATCAATTCCTTGTTCTTTTGCTTTTCCAACTCCTCCTTTGCCTCCTTAGGTCTTAGATGTGTCAAAAATCCCGAAATTACCGTTTTTCCAAGTATATATATCAAGTAGGGTCGGACCCAAACGAAAACATCTTTTCCTAAGCGAAATAGGACAATTTCGGGATTGAACGTGCTCGGCCGCACACCTGAAGGTGTGCTCGCACATATGGCCACGCACTTTGGACAATGTTCTGCTCTACTTGTGCGCCCAGTGCACGATCGTGCACCTGGGTAGCCTCCTACTCAATTCTTCGTTTCTCTCGTTAGTGCACTATTGTCCGTTGATCCCCGAACCTGATTCCAACTTAATCCTTGGGCTTTTACTCAGATTTCAAAGCTACAGAAAAGCTTGAATTAATTCCATAACATCTACATAGCTCGGAATCACTCCTACAAGGCATAAAACACACAATTAGTGCATAACACCAGCGATTAAAGTTCAAACTCAATTAAAATGCAGTACATTAGAGTGTAATAGGCGACTAAGACACGAGATTATAGCCTACCATCAAGTAGTCTGATTGTGGTGCAAATAATTTCGAAGTAATCCACTGAATTTCCGCAAAGTTGACTATAGTGATTCACCATCTCTTTGTTTAAAAATAACTATTTCACTTTGAACTTTTGCAGTCTTACCAGATGGTAAGAACCTGCCAAGAACACGTGAGCCAAATAATTTCATAATTAATGGAGTTGGTGGTTAGCTTTCAATCGCCTCTTGGCCTCACCCAACAAAAAGAAAGGAAACAATGTGAGTTGAACATAATGTTGCGTGACTCCATTTGTGATGTAAGTGTCAATGATCCCCAAGTAGTTCAAAATTTGATTGGATACTCATGTAGTAGTCCCATGAACTGACCATTCACGTGAAATAGTTGGATCATGCTTTATTAACCTTAAAAATGTTTAGTGATCCTGTGTTTTACGATACTAGTAGTGACATTAGTAATGCGGGGCATAGCTCCACCTCTTGTACCGCCAGTGGTCGTATATTTTCCATTTCAACCGGTAGTTGAATGAATGTGTGAACATTATTATAATAATTGAAATGCTCTACTAATTAGCTTCTTTTTCTTCCTTCAACCTTATACAAAATGCTCTCTCAGGTTATAAGTTTAAGCCAGCAAGTTTGTCTTGGCTCCTAACCCGTTTTGCATTTAAATAAAGTACCTTAGAAGTCTGACACGTAACCAAAAAGGAAAAAGTAGACTTGACTGAATAAGTAATAAAAGCTAATCTAGCAAAGTAGTTAATTTCGAAGTCCTCAATAATGATGCCAAAAAGTTATTGCTTCCAAATACACACGCAAGTACATAATCAACAAATAATATAGTGACTTCGAGTGGAGTGTCAAACACAGAGAAACTTATCGTTAACTATCTACGAATTCAACCAAAATTCATTATCTAGTCTGGTTCACCCAAGTTGAGTTTTTGTACTAATTTGTTAGAACAAAAATTAAATAAGCAATGAAATTACAACATTGGAAAATTGTAGTTGAGAGTTTAATTCAGAAGAGATGAGAATTTCAAGATTGTGGCTGGTTCATCAATTCTGTTGTGTTCTAACAATTATCTTTTAATTTTAATTACTTATGGTTTCTAATTAGCTGAATTATCATTACTTGTAATGTTCTCTTGAATTGCCACTCGCCTACTCAGGATTGATGAATGGCTATATTCTTATAAAATTAGTCTACCAAGAATGCATTATGATTATGGTATATTCATATCCTAACGATAAATTTGTACCCTAACCTTAGGGATTAGATTATGCACTTTTTAACTCTTCTCTAATCTATGAACGACTTTCTCAAGCATAATGTAGATAGTTGATATAGTTTAACCATTGGCCAGACAATCAAACAATTATGCATAAAATTAAAGAAATAATCATATGATAAAAGTTCATATTAAAGGAGAAAATGATTGTTAAACATATATATATTCATGGCTAACCACAACCCTAAAAGTATGGTACTCAGACATGTAGGGGCGGCTCAACATATTTGGTGGCCCAAAGTAAAATTTGGAGGAGATGCCTTAATTGTTTTAAAACCTTTTTTATATATTATTTGAAGTTTATTTCATAACCTTTTTAGATATAAAATTATTAATAATTTTCTTATAATCAGTTAATAATTATTTTTCAACTGATAATAATGCTAATCCAATCCATTTAGCTTCTCGTGAGTTGATCCTATACAAGATTTTATCAATTTTAATTTGAAATTTTTTTTTTCCCCGAATGTAATTGTTATAGTAATATTATTCTATAAGAAATATAGACATTTGGCAGAAAATCAAGTCTTGTTATCTTATTAAGTATATCGATTAAAATCTTATCTTATACTTGTAATATTTTCTTTAACGCTATATAATTTGAAAAATAAGTCTAAACTATCATGTCGGAGTTGCTATTGTGTTTTAATCGAGGCTAAGTCAATATTTTTTTCAAACTTTTATCATCTCGTGACCTCAATTTTTACCTACTAAATAAAAAATAAAAAATATGTTTATATGCTTCTATTTATTCAAATCTCAACTATCAACATCAGTAATAAATTAAATTTTCTTTTGCTTTTCTGCATTAAAACATTGTACTTTTTAACCTTAAGATAATTAATTTTTTATATTACTACCAATGAAAAATGGAAAATTAGGGGCCTAAAGCGACTGCTTGGACTGCCTTACCCTTCAGCCAGCGTTGAAGGCATGCATATTGAAAACGTTAATTGCATAAGTGTTTTGATTGATAAAATTACTAAAAAAAAAAAGGTGAAAGAAAGAAGAACTCGATGATCCTTGCTCTAAAGTTGCTCTATTCGATTTATTGCGCCTCCAATATGTCGAAATCCAATTAATTTTATGTTTGGGATCCTCTTATTCCTGCCAGGGACGTGTAGGACTAAAAAAATCTTTTCTTTTTCGAGCTAGGACACTTTTTCGGACTTGAGCTACTTGGCGCACCCAATGTTCAGATTTTGAGAACTTCTGCCTCCAGTGCCATAGACATCGAGAATCAGTGGCCTAAGAGCTAATCTAGTGTCTTGAAAGTTTCCTTCTATTTTCAGCCCCCTATCCACCGAGAATCGGTGATTTGGACACTGAAATTAGTCTTATTTCACTTTTCTTTAGTTTTAACTCCTAACTCGTGCAGTTTCACTTTATTTCATTTCCAATCGATTTCTTTACATATAAACATCAAAATTAGGCTTAACTCATTATATTGCACATTATAATCATAATAACACACAAAAATATGAAGTAATTAGCACACAAAATTTATATTTTTGTCCGAACATCAATTGAAATATTAAGTTAGTCCAAATAAAACAAACATTTAACGGACTAACTTAAACAATGCGCAAATTTAGCAATAATTCATGGAATGTACAACTCATAAGTTCGTTGCAATAACAAAGTGGTGAAGTATGATGAAGAAACAATATTCCTCCCAACATAAAACGACGAAACACTTTCGAGGCAAAAACGCTGCATGTTTTTAAAAACGACAAACCCCGGTAACCGAAACAATAATAGTCTACAGTTTTTGCGTATCTTCTAACTTCCCAGCGGCTGATCTGCGAACCTTAGCCATCACCTCTGTTGTATTGCCCCTTGTTTTCTTGTAGTCACCCCCTATTTACTTTTTATAATAGTGGTGATTGAGGCATCTTGTGCTCATTTAGATTATTTTATAATTTTGTTATGTCTAATAATGTAAATATTGGATAATCTTTACCATTATATTTAATGCAGATGGAAAAAGTACCTTGTACTATTTTTAATAGTTGTTGAACCGCATGTGGTGCACGTCGAGTTAAGACTCCTTCACCGGAATCATATTACTCCCTCCGTTTCAAATTAGATGAGGTATTTTCCTTTCTAATTTATTTTAAAATAAATGACACATTTTAAAGTTAGAAATAATTCAATATTAAACTTTTTATTTTACTCATTTTACCTTTAATAAGAAGCTTTTATAACCACACAAATGTCATGGTCCCACAAACTTTTACCCTTTAAAGCTATTAAGATCACAAGTTTTAAAAATCTTCTTTTCTTTTCTTAGATTCCGGGGCTAGTCAAACTGCCTCGTCCAAATTGAAAAGGAAAAAGTATGTAAATAAGGTAAAAGATCCATTTTGCTTTACATAATATAAAACTTAAGAATTTCTTTTACATAAGAGAAGCTTTTTAGTGTTGCGATATATTAAGGTACTAAAAAGTTTCGCAAGTCATAAGTTTGAATCAGAGGTGCGTTATTTGCTCTTTTAAGTTTCGTGATTAAAATTATTAGCTTTATTAATTTTTTTATCAGTATGAATCTTGATCTTTTATAATTTTTTACTTATTTATTGCTCTCTCCCTTTTTTGATGTGACGTAGTTCGAAGTACGAGGATCAAACTAACTAATTTTCGATGTGAACTTAAACATATGAACTCAAACTTAGAATTTTTAACTTTTTTAAATCAAATTTATATATTTAGAGATTACGTAAAAAGTACTATAAGTCACAATAGTTAGTAGGTCAAAATATTTAAAAAACATTTACAAAAGGTATCGTCAAAGAAATTTTCTTTTAACTCTTCAAATAGTAACTAAGATATAAAATGAAATGGAAGAAGTAATTACTACACCACACTCTTGGATGTTGTTACTCGGCCTATTTATACATACACTTCTTGCTGCATCAAATTTAATGTGATTTCTTCACATAGAAAGTGTGATGATCCAATAGGTCATTTTGAGTTCTAGCCCTTATTTTCGTATTCCAAGATCTCCGTTAGCTCCATTTGATGTATCGTGGTTTGCGTGTGTGGTCCGTGTCGCTTTTTGAAAAGCTTTTATGTGAAAATTTAAAGAAAATATGATTTTTAGCTTTAAAAACAACTGAAATTGACCACGGTCAATATTTTTGCGAAAACGATCTCGGATCGGTGTTTTTGACGATTCCGATAGGTCAGTATCGTAATTTTGGACTTGGGCGTATGCCCGAAATTGAAATAAGAGGTCCCCAGATTGATATGACTCATTTTGCCGAAAACTAGTATTTTGAAAGTTTGAAAATTTTTTAAGTTTCACCGTAAGTTGTCTTCATAGCTAATGAGTTCAGATTTTGATGTTGAAACTTGGAATAGTTTCGTATTACTATTTGAAACTTGCTTGCAAAATTTGGTGCAATTCGGAATTGGTTTGACATGATTCGGACGCTTATATGTGCTTCTAATCATTCTTAAGTTCCCTTTGAAATTTCTTTCATTTTGAGGTTTGATTTGTAGATTTAGATGTTATTTGAGTGATTTGATCGTGTGAGCGAGTTCATATGATGCTATTGCACTTGTGTGCATATTTGGTTTGGAGCCCGATGGGCTCAGTGAGTTTCGGACATGTTACGAATGAGTTTGGATAATGCAGAGATAGCTAGTGGCTTTCCAGCTCTGGTGCTCTATTGCAGATCTCGCATTTGCAAGGTCTGGCTCGCAATTGCGAATAATAGTTCGCATTTGCGAGCGTGGGCTGGGCTGGGTTAATCTCACAATTGCGAGAAACTAGTTCGCATTTGCGAAAGGTCATGGGCCGCATTTGCAATCTCAGAGTTGCATTAGCAACTTAGTATGCTTTTGGGTGATCTTCGCAATTGCGAAGGCATTATCTGCAATTGCAAAGGTGGGTCTTTCCACAATTGCGATTTTTTTTTCGCATTTGCGACTTCTGTTCTTCTGAGACAGGGTTCGTATTTGCGACCCTTGTCTCACATTTGTGATGTTCGCAATTGCGAACATAACTTCGCAATTGCGACATCTGCAGCTGGGTAATAGAGGGGAAAATCGGAACTTAGCTCATTTTAAACCATTTCTTAACCCTAAACACTCTAGAGGCGATTTTTCAAGAGACTTCTCTTCTCAAATTCATTGGTAAGTGACTTTAGACTATTTCTTTTCAATTCCCCATTACCTTTCATGAGATTTTAACATCAAATTTAGCATATCCATGGTAGAAATTAGGGATTTGGGTAGAAATTGGAGATTCTTGTAAAATTGAGATTTAAACCTCAAATTGCTCAATTTGAGGTTCGATTTCGAAACAAATCACATAATTGGGCTCGAGGGTGAATGGGTAATTGGGTTTTAGTCCTAACCTCGGGTTTTGGCCAAGCGGGCCCGGGGTTAATTTTTGTTGACTTTTTAAAAAATGATCAAAATTGAACCTCTTTCACTAATGGGTAGTTTCTAAAGCTTATTTTGAATCGTTTGATCGATAATTTGCTAGATTGGTTTGTTTAGGGGCTAGTTCGAAAGGCAAGGCCATGGTTGGTTGATTGTTTTGATTCGGGGAGTGAGGTAAGTGTTTGGTCTAATCTTGACTTGAGGGAATTAGGAATCCTTGGACTATGTCTTATGTGAATTATGTAGGAAAACGATGTATATGCGAGGTGATGAGTGTATATACGCCGTCTGATAATTGTTTCCTTGTTTTCATTTATTTCATGATATATCTTTTTTCATGCCTTAATTGTTACAAGTTTTACTTGACTTCTATTGCATGATTGTTACTTGTCATTTAATTATTATTGTATTAAATTTTTCGTCCCTTCTATGACGCCATGCTTGTTCGCTACTTGCTTCTACTTCCTTTACTTTCATACTTAAATTGCGACATGCTTTAATTTTATTTTTATTTTTTTTGCAATATTTGTTGCATTTTATAATGTGGTTTCACTTGCGCGAGTTGTTTAGTTAAAAGTTATCTATGAATTGGTAAAGTTGAGGCTTCGAGTTATTAAAGATACTTTGGTTATTATGTGGTTCTTTATTGCCTTGTACATTTACCCTTTTGATGTAGAAATTCTTGTAAATTTGGTTAGATTGTTTATGTTGTTTGAAGTTGTTTGGGGAGCCGGTTGCACGATGCAATGGATATTGAAAGGTAATAAATTAAAATGGTGTAATAAGGACGGATTAGGATATTGACAGATGATGATATGGTGGGATCTGGTTGCGAACCAACGGGTTGTATATGTGGTACTTGTTTGTGATTGTTGGAATTGCCTCGATTTTGTGAAACAAGACTATGAGATTTGTTATTCTAGGCCCTCTGGTAGTTAAATTTCGAGTTCCTTCTCATTAGTTAACTGCTTTACTTCCATTTCTTATTTTTCCATTATTATTATTATTATTGTTGCGTACAGGTTATTGTGAGTGGCCCATCTTAGCCTTGTCACTAATTCGTCGAGGTTAGGCTCGGTACTTACGGAGTACATGTGGTCAGTTGTACTCATACTATACTCTACATTTCTTGTGCAGATAGCAGAGTGGGTCCCAGCAGCACTGAGTGAGATTTCCCGGATTCAGCTACCTGTGGAGGTATAGCTGCACGGCGTCCACATCCCTAAAGTCCCCTTCTATGTCGTTATTGTTGTTTATTTTGATCCAAACTATTGTGTTTTATTCAGACTATTATCTGTAGTACTCTAGACACTCATGCATTCGTGATTTCCGTTTCTGGGATTGTATTTGGATTACGTCGTTTAGTTGTTTATTACCTTATTTTAGACTATTCGGTTGTTATTGTTATCATTTGATTTGAATTGTTAAAACTTGTTAATAAATATAGCTATATATGGCTTGCCTAGCAAGTGTAATGTTAGGCACCATCACGGTCCCGGGGGTGAGAATTCCGAGTTGTGACAAGTTAGTATCAGAGCACTAGGTTGCCTTGGTCTCACGAGTCTTGAGCAAGTTTGGTCGAGTCTGGAGGATCGGTACGAAGACGTCTGTACTTATCTTTCGGAGGCTATAAGGCTTTAGGAAAATTTCACTAAGTTCTTTCTTTATGATGCGGTTTATTTCCATTATTGAAATTTGAACAATTCTACTCTTGTTCTCTTATAAATGGTGAGAACTCGCATAGCGTCTACAGCCGGGTAGGGGCTAGAGCCCCCTATTGCAGCCACTACTGGGGTTAAGGGCCGGAGCCGAGGCCGAGGTCGAGGCAAGGTTAGAGGCAGAGGCAGAGCTTAGTCTAGAGCACGAGTAGCAGCACTATGGTGGAGCCTCGGATTGATCCTGAGGAGGAGGTTCCAGCTCAGACCGCACCAGTCGGACCCGCTCAGGTCCCAGAGGGATTCATTGCCACTCTCGTACTTCTAGACACCCTAGTCTGCTTAGTTGGACTCGTGGAGGGTGTGGCTCAGGCCGGGGTATTTCCTATGGAACCAACCGTCTCTCGAGCTGGGAGAGGAGCATAGACTCCCGCTACTCACACTCCGAAGAAAATGGCTCCCCTATACAAGACTCAGGTAGCTACAACAGTTGGGTTAGTTCAGCTCGTTGTCGCTACATAGCCCGGGGAGAGGCCCACGATATCTTCTAAGGGATTGATGAGGTTGGATAATTTAACCAAGCTCTTTCCTATTCATTATTGCGGTGCACTCTTGGAGGAACCACATGATTACTTGGACCGTTATCACGAGGTGTTGCGCAACTTGGATATTGTTGAGACCAATAGGGTCAACTTTGTAGTATTCTAGATGACCGGTTCTGCCAATAGGCAGTGGCAGGTTTTGAGCAGAGTAGCCAGCTGGTTCACCTCCACATACCTGGGATTTGTTTTCGCAGTTATTTCTGGAGAAGTTTATTCCTTTCACTCTGATGGAGGAATGCGGTAGGCAGTTTGAGCGTCTTCAGTTGGGTGATATGACTGTCATCCAGTATGAGACCAGATTGTGGACCTAGCCCGCCATGTAACTATTTTGATTCCCACTGATAGAGAGAGGGTGAGAAGGTTTATTGATAGTCTTACCTTTGACATCAGGCTTCACATGGCCAAGAAGACGAGGGATGATATTTCTTTCCAGAGGACCGTAGAGATTTCTAGACGGATCGAGATGATTCGCGGTCAGGATAGAGGGGCGATATCTAAAAAGAGGCCTCGTCATTTTTGTGGCTTCAGTGGTGCCTCATCTGGAGGTAGAGGTTCTTTTGGTAGAGGCCATCCTCCTAGGCCGATTTAGTCAGCTTTTCAAGTAGCCAACAATGCTTCGGGCGGTCGTGGTTCTTATGGGTCTCGTCCTAAGCAACCATCATTCAATGAACCTTTAGCTCCTAATAGTGCACCACCGTTAGAGTTATCACAGTGGTTATCCAGGCCGTCAGGGCCAGTCTCAGCATCAGAAGCCGAGGTTGTGCTTTGAGTGTGGGGGCATAGGTCACATCAGGAGGTATTGCCCTAGATTGACGAGCAGTAGTCCTTAGCAGGGTTCTCGTGCCATTATGTCGGCACCGGTTTCTCCACCACCCACACAGCCAGCTAAAGGCGGGGGTCAGGTTGCTAGAGGTGGAGGCCAGGCCATTAGAGGTGGAGGCATGCTAGCTGGAGGCAAGCTAGCTAGAGGTCGCCCGAGGGGCGGAGGTCAGTGTCTATCGCTCGTATGTGATTTTTATTAGGATCCTTGAGACTAGTGTAGATCTCCTACTTCTTGATATGGTAGACTTTGATGTTATTTTGGGCATGGATTGGTTGTCACCTTATTACGCTATATTGGACTGTCAAGCCAAGACAGTGACCTTAGCCATGTCGGGTTGCCTCGATTAGAGTGGAGGGAGACTCCTAGACATCTACCAGCAGGGTTATTTCTTATGTGAAGCATTGGCGTATGGTCAAGAAGGGATGTCTAGCGTGGAGGTTCAGATTTCAGTACTAGTTGTGCATGAGTTTCCAGAGTGTTTCCTGCAGATTTGCCGAGGATGCTACCCGACAGAGATATTGACTTCTGTATTGACTTGGCTTCGGGCACTCAGCCCATTTCTATTCCATCATATCGTATGGCCCCGACGAAGTTGAAGGAACTGAAAGAGCAGTTGCAGGATTTGCTTGATAAAGGATTCATTATACCTAGTGTCTTGCCCTGGGGTGAGCCAGTGTTGTTTGTGAAGAAGAAGGATGGTTCGATGAGGATATAGATTATCGACAGTTGAACAAAGTCGCTATCAAGAACAAGTATCCTTTGCCGAGGATTGATGACTTATTTGACTAGGTTCAGGGTGCCAATGTGTTAGAAGATCGATTTGAGATCTGGCTACCACCAGTTGAAGATTAGGGCATCGGATGTCCCTAGACAGCTTTTCGGACTCGGTATGGGCATTATGAGTTCTTAGTGATGTCATTTAGCTTGATAAATGCCCCAGCAACATTTATGGATTTGATGAATCGGGTATTTAAGCCTTATTTGGATTTTTTTGTGATCGTCTTCATTGATGATATTCTGGTATACTCTCGCAGTTGAGAGGATCATAAGCAGCATCTTCGGATTGTACTTCAGACTCTAAGAGATAGTCAGTTATATGCCAAGTTTTCAAATTGTGAGTTTTGGTTGGACTCCATTGCCTTTTTGGGACATATTGTATCGGTCAAGGATATTAAAGTAGATCCTAAGAAGATTGAGGCCTTTCCGAACTGACCTAGACCTACTTCAACTATAGAGATTTGGAGCTTCTTGTGTTTAGCGGGTAATTACCGCCGATTCGTGGAGGGGTTTTCATCCATCATGGCCCTATTGACTAGATTGACCCAGATGGGTGCCCCATTCAGGTGGTCTGATGAGTGTGAGTCAAGCTTTCAGAAGCTCAACACTGACTTGACTACAACACCGGTATTGGTGTTGCCTACGGGTTCAGGATCCTACACCGTATATTGTGATGCATCATGTATCGGTCTTGGTGCAGTATTGATGCAGGATAGCCGGGTGACTGCGTACTCGTCTCGACAGTTGAAGGTTAATGAGAAGAATTTCCATGTTCATGACTTAGACCTAGCAGCTATTGTTCTTGCATTGAAGATTTGGAGGCATTACCTCTACTGCGTGTCGTGTGAGGTATTCACAGATCATCGGAGTTTACAGTTTTTTAAAAAGATCTCACTTGAGGCAGCGGAGGTGGTTAGTGCTGTTAAAAGACTATGGTATTACCATTTTGTATCATTCCCGGAAAGCCAATATGGTGGACGATGCCTTGAGTAGAAAGGCTGTGAGTATGGGTAGCCTTGCATATGTTCCAGTTGGTAAGAGATCGTTAGCATTAGATATACAGGCCTTGGCCAATGAATTCATAAGGTTAGATGTTTCGGAGCCTAGCTAGGTTCTTGCTTACACGATTTCTCAGTTTGTTTTGTATGAGCGCATCAGAGAGTGTCAATGTGACGACCCCCATTTGCTTGTACTTAAGGACACGGTGCAAAACGGTGATGCCAAGAACGTTTCCATTGGGGATGATGGGGTGTTGCAAATGCAGGGTCGGGATAATTCGCGATATTCCATTCATCCGGTGCCGCCAAGATGTAGTAGGATTTGAGGCAGCATTATTGGTTGATAAGAATGAAGAAAGATATAGTTGATTATATGGCTTGGATTTTGAATTGCCAACAGTTGAAGTACGAGCATCAGAGGCCTGGCGGTTTGCTTCAGAGACTTGAGATTCCCAAATGTGAGCGGGAGCATATTACAATGCATTTCGTTGTTGGGCTCCCACGGACTTTAATGAAATTTGATGCACTATGGGTCATTGTGGAGAGGATGACCAAGTCGGCGCATTTCATTCTGATGGCAGCTACCTATTATTCAGAGCGACTGGCTAAGATCTATATCAATGAAATTATTCGTCTTCACGGTATACCGGTGTCCATTATTTTTTTTATCAGGGCACATAGTTCACATCGCATTTCTGGAGGGACGTACAACGTGAATTAGGCACGTGAGTTAAGTTGAGTACAACATTTCACCCCTAGACGGACGGACGGTCGAGCACACAATTCAGATATTGAAGGATATGCTTCGCGCTTGTGTTATGGATTTCGGGGGTTCTTGGGAACAGTTCCTACCGCTTGTGGAGTTTTCCTTCAACAATAGCTACTAATAGAGTATTCAGGTGGCTTCTTATAAGGCCTTATACGGGAGGCATTGTCATTCTCCAGTTGGTTGGTTTGAGCCGGGAGCGGTTCCGTTGTTGGGAAACCTTGGAAAAGGTCAAGATGATTCAGGATCGACTTCGTACAGCACAGTCAAGACAGAAGAGTTATGCCAATCAGAGAGTTCGTGATATTGCATTCATGGTTGGAGAGAGGGTTTTGCTCCGGGTTTCACCCATGAAGGGTGTGATAAGATTCGGGAAGACGGGCAACTTGAGCCCTAGGTATATCAGACCCTTTGAGATCCTTGAGAGAGTTGGTGAGGTGGCCTACAAGCTTGCATTGCCACCTAGCTTATCAGCAGTTCACCCGGTGATTCATGTTTCCATGCTCCGGAAGTAAAACAGTAATCCGTCCAATGTATTAAATTTTAGCTCAGTCTAGTTTGACAAGGATTTTAGTTATCAGGAGGAGCCGGTGGCTATTCTGGCATTGCAGGTCCGGAGGTTGAGGTCTAAGAGTTATAGTGCATTGGAGAGGTCAGTCGCTTGAGGCAGGAACGTGGAGTCCGAGTCCGATATGCGGAGTAGATACCCCTATGTTTTAACCAGTTTAGGTACCTTTCTATGTGGGAGTCCGAGTCTAACATGCGGAGTAGACATCTATATCTTTTCACCAGTTCAGGTACTTTTCTATGTCCATTCGAGAATAAACGTTTGTTTTAGAGGTGGAGAATGTGATGACCTGATAGGTCATTTTGAGTTTTAGCCTTTATTTCTGTGTTTTGAGATCTTGATTAGCTCCGTTTAGCGGTTTCTCAATTTGCGTGCGCAGTCTGTGTCTAATTCCGAAAATTTTTTATGTGAAAAACTAAAGAAAATATGAACTTTAGCCTTAAAAAATATTTTGAGTTGACTACTGTTACATTTTGTGTAAACGGACCCGAATCAGTATTTTGACGGTCCCGAAGTATATCGTAATTTTGGACTTAGGCTATTGCCGGAATTGAATACGGAAGTCCCTAACTTGTTATTACTCATTTTGCTGAAATCTAGCATTTTTGGAAGTTGGAAATTATTAAGCTTAACCGAAAGTTGACTTCTTAACTAACGGGTTCGGATTTTGATGTTAAAACTTGAACTAGTTCGGTATTGGCATTTGAAGCTTGTCTGGAAAATTTGGTTCAATTCGGAATTGATTTGACGTGATTCGGACGCTTAAACGTGATTCTAGTGTTCTTGAGTTTCACTTTGAAAGTTCATTCGTTTTGAGGATTAATTCGTAGATTTAGATGTTATTTTGGTGATTTGATTGTGAGAGCAAGTTCGTATGAAGTAGGTCTAGGCCAGTTCTGAACTGCATCAATCTTCTTAGGATCCACTTTTATACTCCCGGTCGATACAACATGCCTCCAAAAGGCAACTGAGTTCAACCAAAACTCACACTTTGAAAACTTGGCATATAACTGACTATCTCTCAGAGTTTAAAGTGCAACTCTAAGATGTTGCTCATGCTCCTCTCGACTGTTGGAGTAGATCAAGATACCATCAATGAACAGGATCACGAAAGAATTCAAATAGGGCTTAAATATCTGGTTCATCAAATCCATAAATGCTGCTGAGGCATTTGTCAAGCCAAATGACATCACTAGAAAATCATAATGCCCGTACCGAGTCTGGAATTGCGAAGTCTTATTCGCAATTGCGACATCGCAAATGCGAGAAAAGGGTCGCAAATGCAAACACTATCTCAGACTCACAGAGGTCCCAAATGCGACATTTGATTCGTAATTGCGAACTCCCAACCTTTGCAATTGTGCACCTTCGCAAATGCAACTCGGAGATCACTATTGCGATCACTGCCTAGTTCGCAAATGCGAACATAGTACTCGCAAATGCGAAACCACCCAAACTAGCCCATGCTCGCAAATGCGGATACTTGTTCGCAATTGCGAGCCAGACCTTGCAAATGCAAGATCTGCATACCACACCAGCAACAGAGAAGGCATCAGCTATCTCCAAAGTCCAAAATCAATCCGTAGCCTATCCGAAACTCACCCGAGCCCCTCGGACTCCAAACCAAACATGCACTCAAGTGTAATAAAATCAGGAGAACTTGCTCGCACAATCAACAACAACAACATACCCAGTATTATCTCACACCGTGGGGTCTGGGGAGGGTAGTTGTACGCATACCTTACCCCTACCTTGCGAGGATAGACAGGCTATTTCCAATAGACCCTCGACTCAGGAAAGCATAAGCACCACATTAATGAAAATATAGACAAGAAGAAACAATACCAAAAGCTCATATAAAAGCAGAATAAAAACAACAAGATAGTAAGGTGATCAACAATAAAAGGAATTAACGACTAGTCATAAAAACCCTACTACTAACAGAAAGCTAGAATGCGTGCCACTACTACTTTTGTAATCACTCTAGACTACCTACTCTACTACCCTAATCCTCGACCTTCATACCTTCCTATCAAGGGTCATGTCATCGATCAGCTGAAGTTGCGCCATATCTTGCCTAATCACCTCTTTCCACCTCTTCTTTGGCCTACCTCTACCTCTCCATAGGCCCTCCAACATCAACCTCTCACACCTCCTCACCCGGGCATCTGTGCTCCTCCTCCTCACATGACCAAACCACCTAAGTCGCGCTTCCCGCATCTTGTCCTCAATAGGGGCCACACCCACCTTGTCGCGAATAATCTCATTTCTGATCCTATCTAACTTGGAGTGCTCGCACATCAATATCAACATCCTCATCTCTGCTACCTTAATATTCTAGACATGAGCGAGCTTGACTGGCCAACACTCAGCCTTATACAACATGGTTGGCCTGACCACCACTCTGTAGAACTTAACTTTGAGTTTCTGTGGCACTTTCTTGCCACACAAAACACTGGAAGCGAGTCTTCATTTCATCCATCCCGCCCCAATGCGATGTGTGACATCTTCATCAATCTCCCCATCAAATCACCAAAACAACATCTAAATCTATGAATCAATCTTCAAAATGAATGAACTTTCGAAGTGAAACTCAAGAACACTAGAATCACGTTTAAGCGTCAGAATCGTGTCAAATCAATTCTGAATCGAACCAAATTTTCCAGAAAAGTTTCAAATAGCATTAAGAAACTATTACAAGGTTTAACATAAAAATCCGAACACGTTAGTTAAGCAGTCAACTTTCGGTCAAACTTAGTAATTTCCAACTTTCAAAATACTAGATTTCGGCAAAATGAGTCAAAACAAGTTAGGGATATCCGAATTTAATTTCGGCCATAAGCCCAATTCATAAATCACGATACGGATCCATCGAGAGTTTTAAAATACCGATCCGGATCCATTTGCACAAAATATTGACCGATGCCAACTCAAGTCATTTTAAAGGAAAAATTCGCATTTTATTAGATTTTTCACATAAAAAGTTTCGGGATAAGACATAGACTGTGCATGCAATTCGAGAGACACTAAATGGAGCTAATCGAAGCCTTGGAATGCGGAAATAGAGTTTGAATCTCAAAATGACCTCTCGGGTAATCATAATTACATTTATATTATTACATGGGGAGGAAGAGAGTAAAAGCACGAGGGCTGATGTCATGCCATTTCATTTATATTATCATTATTACATGATGAGGAAGAGAGTAAAAGCATGAAGGGTGATGTTATGCCATTTCATTCATTTTATTATTGCATGGTGAAGACGAGAGTAAAAGCACGAAGGGTGATGCCATTCCATTTTATTCATATTATTGCCTAGTGAGGACGAGAGTAAAAATACCAAGGGTGATGACATGTCATATTTATATCATTGGGTTGACTGATTTTACCGGTTTTGATGATTTACTTAGCTATTTCACGATTTTGTACCTGTCGTAGTTGCTATATTTTTCCCTTTTCGCATGTCCCCTCCCAGTTTGTACATTATCATTCTCTGTTATTATTGATGCTTTATATACACTTGTACATATTTATTTACGTAGGTGTCTTGTCATAGCCTCGTCACTACTTGTCGAGGTTAGGCTCGACACTTACGGAGTACATTTGGTCGGTTGTATTCATACTACACTTCTGCACTTCTTGTACAAATACTGGTATTGGTCCCAGCGGTGCGTGAGGTGCATCAGCTCAGAACATTGCATACGGAGGCTTGAGGTAGATCTACTGGGGTTCCATGGACCTTGAAGTCCCCTTTCTTTTTCCACTTTTACCGTTCATTTCTTTCGAAACAGTTGTATTTATTTCAGACTCTGTTTATAGACTTCTTGTTGTTCCGTGTATTCGGGACTCCGGATTTCTGAGAGTAGATGTTATGACATGATTTATATCAGTGCTGTTTTAGATTGGATTTCTATTTCTTGTTGTATATCACTATTGTGTCTTTAACTGTTAAAAATTAGTTATTTAATTATTTTACGTCGGCTTGCCTAGCAAGTGAATGTTACGTGCCATCATGACCCCGAGGTTGGGATTCCGGGTCGTAACACTTCTTTATTGTTGAAAATTATTGCTATTGCTCATCCGTAATACACTTCAAACTCTTTTACAATTTTCAGCAAAAAACAAATCCGTCAATGTTCTACTCCAACTTCTAAAACTATTTCTTCTATTGAGGTATATTTACTTTAATAATTTCTAGATACAGTCGCTTGCTTCCTTTATTTGGTACATGTTCAAGAATTATTATAAGCAATGAGGGCACATGAAACTAGAGAGATTGACAGTAAAAGGTGTTTAACTATGAAAATTGTCTTCATATATGAGTCAAAATGATACAGCTTTTCGGGCTCAAATGGTTGTCATAACTTGGCAAGGATTTTGCTATGCAATTTGACAGGTCATTGACAGGTCATATTGATTTAATGATAATAAAAAAAGGGTTTACTTTCTTTACCTCACTCATTATTTAACCGTCTATTTTTTGTGACATATAAAATTCAATATCTATAACAAGCTACAAAAGTATTGCATATCAGGAAGTAATCATCTAGAGGAAGCTTAGCTTTCCATAACCTCCACATGAAAAAAGAAATCTTGAATGGTAGTCTATTCACTCTATGAGCTTGTATAGTTTATTCTGCTGCCTCCTCATCCTTATGTACTGCCAAGCAGTTTTAACTGAAAACTTGCCTTTGGAATCCAGCTGACAATAAGCCTTGTCCTTCTATTCAAAACTGTTTGGTGGAGATATATTTTCTACTATATGATCCACTATTTCATCAGGCAAAAGGACTCTCAGAAGCTCCTCATTCCAGTTTCCTTCAATCACCACTTCACTGACATGTGATTGATTCATCACACCAATGATCTGGACCTGTAACATGATATAGAGCCCCCATCCCAGTCCAATTGTCATAGCAAAGTATGCTTCTCCATTCTTTAATTGCCACCATAGTTGATATTCATGTAAATCCCTCATGTCAAGCATCTTCTTCCACACATGTGACCCCTGCCTCCATAAAACTAGAACTTCATTAATCTTCTTACAATATTTGTTTCTCATAAATGTGCTCCACATTATATTTTTTGTTCTAGAGATTCACAATAACTTTGCAAATAAAGCTTTAGACACATCATGTAAGGACCTAAATGCAACACCTCCTTCATCTTTAGGTAAGCACAAATTATCCCGAGATGTCCAGTGTTTGCCCCTAACACTTCCAGAGTTGCTCTAAAGAACCTAGAAAACATCTTGTGTAGCTCATCAATCACATATTTAGGAGGGTTGACTGCTGATAGTAGATGGATAGGCATGCTTTCCAGCACATGAGCAATTAGTACTGCTCTTTCTCCTATAAATAATAGCTTTCCTTTCCAAGAATGCATCCTTTCCTGTATCTTGGGTATGGTGCCCTTATAAAACTCCTTCCGTATTCTAGTATAGGAGATATTACATCTTAAGTAGGTAAAAGGGAATGGAGGTCTTTGAAAGACAGTGATCAAGTGCACAGAGTTAGCTTCCATTGGAGATGCCTTGTCATGCATGTAGAATGAAGATTTCTCCTTATTTACTTTTTACCCAGAAGCATCTTTATAGTCTCCAAAACATTCATAATCAACTGTATAGCTCCATAGTGTGATGAGCTAAAGATTGTGGTATCATTAGCATATGATAAGTAGTATTTTGGCTCCACTTTGGCATCCCAAATCCAATGAAGTTTGGATATCAAATAAGGCATCTAAGGCTCTTCCTAACACCTCAGCAGTTAAGATAAATAGTGTAGGAGATAGAGGATCTCCTTGCTTCACACCCTTTATAGATTTGAAGAATCCATTAGCCTGCCCATTCAATAAAACTGAGTACCAATTTTTTAATACCAGCCTGAAGATCATACCAATGAAGCCTTCTCCAAATCCCATTTGTATCAACACCTTTGTCAAGAAAAGCCAAGACACCCTATCATAAGCTTTTGCCATGTCAAGATTGATCACCATATTAGATGGCTTGCCTCTCTTTCTTACGTCAGCTTCTTGTAACACCCCAGACTTTAGAAAGAGTCCTACATTGATAGAAAACAAGAGGGATGTTGGGTATATAAGTAAACAAGCCTTAGACCCTAATGACGCTTTTTAAATCTGTGAGGGCCTAGGCCCAGAGCAGACAATATCACTAGCGGGCGGGGCTATTACAGATGGTATCAGAGCCACTCTTGTGTCACCCATGCCGATGGTGGGTCAAAGTTCAACTAAGTTTAGGCAAATCCCGGTTTGGCGGGGCAAACCTCAGTGCTGAGTCTAAGCGAATCCCATGCGGTGGGGAAAACCTCAGCGAGGATGTTGAGTCCATAAGAGAGGGTGTATGTAACACCCGACTTTAGACAGAATCTCACATCGGTAAAACACAAGAGGGATGTTGGGTATATAAGTTAGACACAAGCCCAGAGCGGAAAATATCACTAGCAGGCTGGTCTGGGCTGTTATACTACTATTTCTTGAGTCAATAGGATATTCTCCACTATGATTCTTCCTTTAACAAATCCAACCTGGTTTGGAGATATTAAGAAAGGAAGTAATTCCACTAACCTCTCATGGATCACCATTGATATGATTTTATTTGAGAAATTACTCAAACTTATAGGCCTCATATCAGAGAAGGTTGCCACATTCTTCTTCTTAGACAGTAATACTAGGTTTGTGTGTCTTATGAACCTTGGTAATTGAACATTATAAAATAAAGCTATGATCATGTTGAGCACATCTTCACATATTATTTCCCAACATACATGATAAAATTGGCCAGTGAAACCATCCGGCCTACTTGCATTATCACCATTTAACCTAAACACTACCTTCTTCACCTCTTCTAATGTAGGTTCTGTCCAAAGATTGTCATTCTGCTCTTCAATGATCATCTTTGGGGCATGGTTAATAATATCAGAATTACTAGGAACCCTCTCTTCAGTTAACTGAGCCTTGATGAACTCTACTGCTCATGTGCCATATCCTCTTGCTCATCAAGCCAAATCCCATTGTTGTCTAGGATTCTGGTCACATGTAGCCTCTTCCTCTTCACTTTAACATGAGTATGGAAGAATTTGGTGTTCCTGTCACCATCCTTGAGCCATTGCATCTCTGCCTTCTACCTGCAAAAGTCCTCCTCCAAGTGTAAATATCTTGTGAAATCAGCCTATACTCTATAAAGTTTAGCTCTATTGATGACAGTTAGATTGAGCTCAAACTCTACCTCATAGACTTTAATAATATCCTCTAGTGCTGCTATTTACTTAAAAATGTCACCAAAAGTAAACCTACTCCAACTAGCCAAAGCTTTTTTCACATTCTTTTTGTGTTAAAAGATGATGAAAGGGTTTCCCATAATGCTAGTCTTCTAGTTCTCCTTCACGACCTCCAAAAATGTCTCATGTTTTTTTGCAAAAGTTAAGAAACTTGAATGCTTTTTTCACTTGAACAACACTCACATTACAAGATAGCAGAATAGGGGCATGATCTGATCCATATTTAATTAAGTGTTCAACCTCCAAAGCAGGAAACAACTCTTGGAATTGTTGATTAGCCAAGATTCTATCTAATCTCTTGAAGATGCAAGCATAATCCGATCTCTCATTCCACCATGTATATAGGCTCCCTTTGAAGCCAAGATCATACAAAGCATAAGTGTCTATACAATGGGCAAAATCATGTACTTCACTCAAATAAACAGGCAAGTCTCCATACTCCTCTTCTTCTGACAAAATAACATTGAAATTACCTCTGACTAACCAAGGTAATTCCATGTTAGAAGCTAAGTGATATAGAGAATCCCACAGCATAATTCTCTCTATAGAGTCACTCTTTGCATATACCAATTTAACTGTCAATTGTTTATCCAATACTTTATGAAACAACTTGAGGGTAAGTTGTTGTCCATGTCAATCATCACATCTACCTCAATATCTTCATCGATGAAGGCCTATATGTTTATGTTAGCTAGAGCAGTTTGAATTCCCATCTTCCTCCTATATATCTCTAGCTTATTTAAATCTTGCCATTGCTCCATAAGACCAATAAAGTACAAATTGTACTTTCTATGTAAGTTAACCAACCTGTTGAAAGCTTTCTAAGTATTGATTGACCTCACATTCCATATTTATGCATTATCCATAGACATTACTTGAAATTAGAGACTATGCTCCGCTTTGGTTGTACCCTAGCAGGTACAATTTTTTCCCTTTGTTGCCTAGCCTGCTTTCTACCAGATTTTTTCTTGTCCACACTTCTTGGTGATAAATCTCCCTGCTTTACAATTTGTTAAAAAGTGGCTGTTGTGGTTTCCTCATCTACATCTTCGCCTAACTCTTCCAGTTCAGGCTGCTCAATAGTAGTAGTTTGAAGTGCCAAAGGTTTTGGCTCATGATTCTTTGCTATCATTCCCAACTCCTTTTGGCCTCTGCGATTAATGAGAATTCCTTTTTCTAGTATACCACTTGTAACACTGAAAGATTTCCCAGCTAAGATGTCTGGATCATTAGCTGCAGGATTTTGATTTGCATTGCCTTGTTAACACCAGTCTCTAATGCACTTTCTTTTGAGAGATCAATTTGGTCATGGGATTGTTGTGTGGCTTCCATCAAGATCTCAGAGTTCTGCATCCCTAAAGTCTCCTGCATCCACTTGAACTGCAACTCATAAACAGGCCCTAAGTTAGGGTTTACTGTAGCTTCCAGTGCAGGAACTACTAATCTATTGAATTCTGTAACCTTGCCTTGAGCTGCTTGATTATGTGACCCATCAACATCACCTAATATTTCCATATGAATCACATTGACCATTCCCTGAACGATATCCTTTGAGCTATCTCCAGAACCTGCATAAACCTGGTCAGTTCCCATAAGGGTTACTGTTCCATTAGGTTTATTCTTAGCTGACACCTCCACATTTGTTCCACCAATGATTTCTGCCTGATTATGTTTTCCTTTACTTTGTTTCATTGGTAGCAAGGTTTGTTGCACGTTTGATATCTGATGATTCCCAACCCTAGTTTTGTGTGGACTAGGGTTTACTGTAGATAGCTGACTTAGGTCTCCTGTTTTGTTCTCTTTTACATCTCCTTGTGCAGTCTTCACACTCTTGTTCACATCATTATTCATCTCCATATTCTCCACCTCATCACTCCATAAAGACCTTCTTGAAGATACTTCATTATTTGACATATTCTTCTTCACGGATGTATCTACTGTTTGGGAAGGAACTTCTTGGCAAGCATGATTGATAGTAACATTAAGTTCCCTCAGTTATTCCTTACTCGTACCAAACCTTCTATGAACCCATTCAATTGCGGATTCCTTCCTCTTAGCTTCCTCAACCCTAGTTAAAGTGTGATTAGGAATATTTTCTTTCGCCGGACTTTTACTCCCATGCTTCTTTGTACTGTTCTTCCTAGTAGACTTAGGAGTTGAAATTTTAACTTTGTTTCCTTCCATTCTCTCATTAGTCAAGACTTTCTCCACTGCCTTCATCTTGACAAACACAACCTCTTGAATTTCACCTTCCTCTAATGATGCAGAATTATTAGTAATTTGCACTGCAACTCTTGTGTTATACTCCACCTTGTTGGATCCTTTCCCAGATTCCTTTCCCTGCTCTTCCTCCAGTTCTAAAGCTGTGAATTTGTTATTTATTTGAACTTGTTGGGGCACACCTCCATCTACTGGGACAATTTCTTTCCCAGCATTATTTTGTAGATCATCTTGTTTTCCAAATTCTTCACTCTGTTATCCCTTACCTCCTTCCATGTTCACCAGCATCCCCAATTACTTTTCCACTTGTTAGAATCATGAAAGGACCCTTTTTTATCCTTGCCTTCAACATTATCAGCTGGTATTTGCTTATCTTTGTCTTGAATCATTAACTCTGGATGTGATCTCCAATAGTCAGTTTCATCATGGTCTTGTAGTCTACATTCATTGCAATACTTAGGTAGAAAATCATATTGAATCTTCACTCATTCCGTCCTAATCTCTCCAGTAGCCTCGTTCTCAATATCCATACGTACTATTTTAGGCAAATCAACTAATAGATAAACCAGGACCTTAACTCTAGCACAACTTGGTCGTGTTTTATTGATAGTAGCCATGTCAAGATGCAATGGTTTTCCCACTGCTGAAGCTAATGAAAATAAACATTCCTTGACAAAATAAGTAGGTCACAAGCTTGGAAAAGATATCCACCCATAGCCATTGGAGTTTCCTCACCTACTTTAAATTTTGCATCATAAATAAGCGGCCCCATTTGATATTCATAACCATCCTTAGTTTTAACATAATACACACTCTTCGACGTAAGATTAATAAAATCTTCTCATAATGTCAATCTAATTAATACATGCCTATCTCTAAAAAAAGTCAATATTGCATTCACCTTTGATTCCACATTGTACAGGAATAATCCTACGTAATTCTTGCAAGTCTGGCCATCCATACAAGAATTTACCTATAACAGCATATTGTAGGCCTTCAATAACATTCATACGACCAACTTCTGCTTTTGTTGCTTAATGAGGGGCTGCCCATGTAAAAATATAACTCTTCTAAGCGGAATGCTGTCAACAGTCACTTTCGAACTAGGGTTTGCATGCATGATCTTGTTTAATGCAACTGGTTTTAGTATATTTGAGAATCTAAAGGCTGGGGATTGTTTGTAGTGGTGTTAGGGTTGGTATGGGTGTTTGGGAGGGCAGACTAGCCATGGAGGAAGGCTGGCCGCTGGCCGGACTGGCCA
Organism: Nicotiana obtusifolia; assembly: GCA_002018475.1. Lineage (NCBI taxonomy): Eukaryota > Viridiplantae > Streptophyta > Magnoliopsida > Solanales > Solanaceae > Nicotiana > Nicotiana obtusifolia. The sequence goes on along the minus strand of MCJB01002658.1, from coordinate 71,282 downwards.
TAGTCGAGCTAGAGAGCTAGGGTTTTTCCACACTGAAATAGACTTCTACTCTTTTTAATTAGAGTTCAATTCTACTCTAAAATCTCAAATTTTTATTTTTCAAAACAAAGTCAAAATATCCCAAAACTTCTATTCAAATTCCATGGATTAGATGTCAAATCTCATAATTAATCACGTAATATAATTGAAATTGGATCAAAATTACTTATTCAATAGTTGTATATGACAATCTTTCCTAAAATTTACCACCCACCGAGTATAGGGTTCTAAAATGTGATAAATGAAGCTAAGTCCCGAAATCTCACTATTTTATTCGGCTGTAGGTCTCGCACATTGCCACTTGGGGTTCACAAATGCGATAGATGCATTGCAAATGTGATGCCTGACAGACCTAGAATGTCGCAAATACAACCCTGACTTCACATTTGCAAAGTCAGACCCCCTTGCAAAAGCAGTCGTTTGGTCGCAAAAGCGAACAACTCCCAGCCCAGTCCCTATGCGCATTTGCAAGGATAGCTTCGCAAATGCGAAGCCTGACACCCACTCTCACCCTTCGCAAATGTGACATGAAGTCCAAAAATGCGATTATCGCAAATGCAAACTGGTGCTCGCATTTGCGATAACTGCAGCACCAGCACACCAGTTGCTGAGAAACCAGCCCAAATCAATCTGAAACACGTCCGAAACTCACCCCATCCCTCAAGGCTCCACACCAAACATCGACACAACTCTAAAAATATCATAAGACCTCGCGTGCGATCAAAACACTATTATAACATCCGAAAGTCTCAATCGGACATCAAAATATGTAGAAAATTATAATGAACTCAAGAATCGCTTGAAACACAACCATGCATCCAATTCCTATCAAACCAACTCGGAATCACACCAAATTTTGCAGACAAGTTTCAAATAACAAAACTCAATATTCCAAGTCACGAAACCAAAATTCAAACCCGATAGACATAAAGTTAACCTACTGTCAAACTTAGGATATTTCTAAACCTTCAAATTGCCAACTTTTGGCAAAAACAAGCCAAATCAACCTAGGAACCTCAGAATTCAATTTTGGGCACATGCTTAAGTCCAAATTCACTCTACGAACCTATTGGAACCATCAAAACACTATTGCGGGGTTATTTCCACAAAAGTTAAACCTCCATATTTCCTACTTAAGCTTATAAACCAAGAACTAATGGATCCAAATCATTCCAAAACTTCCATGAAACCAAACTAACCATCCCCGCAAGTCATAAAATCATAAATACACATATGGGAAGCTTCAAAAGGGGAAATGGGAATAAAATATACAAAATGACCGGTCGGTTCGTTACAAACCATTTGTGAGAGAATAGAAGAGTATCATTCAAACTTCAAAATTAACAAATCCATATGACAAGAATGAAAGGAAGAAAAATTTTCCTAATAGTTTGGTAGCCTCTCAAACATAAGTACACATGTCTCTGTATCGATCCGCAAGACTCTACAAAACTTGCTCATGACTTATAGAACCTATGAAACTAGGACTCTGATACCAACTTTTCACGATCCAAAAATCATTATCCGGTTGTGATGGCACCCGACTCACTTGCTAGGCAAGCCAAGTATAACAAAGCGGAACAAACTAACAAAATAAACAAAAATAGTACACATATAAAGCCAAATGACATAATAAACTGCGTTGATACATAAAATCCCCACAGAACTAGTAATAGAGAGTCATGAGCTTTATAATAGAAGTACAAGTCTGAAAAATACAAAAAGAAAATATTATCTGTATAATAATAACAGCCACTAAAATGGAAAGAGACGTTAAGACTGCTGTTGGGATGCATCTCTACCTCATCTCTCAGCAACTCACAGCAAAACCACAGCGGCTCTCGGCTAAGTCCAACACATGAATCTTCTCAATCACATGCGGAGTGTAGTATGAGTACAACCGACCACATGTACTCAGCAAGTATCATAACTAAATCAATAAACTCGCTAATAACCTACTCAGTTCAAGACTTTCACAAGTACATATCATTAGTACCATCGAATCATATAACACAAATAAAGTCACCTCGGTACATAAGAGATAATGTGCCAAGCCTTGTATCAGTTAACAGCCTAGCATATAGAGAAGATATGCATCTACTATCAAGTCTCGGGTGCACATGTAGGCATATAGAGAAGATATATATCGTGATCTCACTAGTGAACCAAACAACATATACAGAAGATATGCATAATGAGGCATGTATACATTCCAGATCTTGCATATAGAGAAGATATGCGAATAAAACATGTATACATCCAAGCTTATTACAAATAGAGATGAGATGCAATAACCAAACATTGATCAGTTTTCCTCATACTGCGTGTACACCATCAAGAGAGAAATATGAGAGGGTAATCTTAGGGGGATGGATCCTTATCCACACGCTACACGAACAGCTTACGTGCCAAATATATCAGCGGTATAGACCACTCACGTGCTATTATATCCCGTATCTGCACGGACCACTCATGTGTTATCAACCCAGTCCATATCACACAACAAGCATATACAAGAATACATGTACATATATAATGGTATGAAATTACATACTCATAGATTGATATAAGTGACATACTAAGGTATATGCACGTGCAAAGTGTACTACCATAGTTCAAATTAGGCAATTACACCTCAAAAATAGCAATTATCATATTTGAATAGGAGATTAACCAAGTCAGAAAAACAGGCCCAACCCAAACTCTCTCCGTACAAGGAGACTGAAGTGAACAGTGCCGTCGCCGATTTCAGATGCTCGATTCTCCGTCATCGTCCGGTGGAAAAACACCGGACCAGTCCCAAAATCTTCATCTTGCCAGTGTGCATCATCTCCAACAAATAGCACCTCAAAACAACATCCCAGTTGATACAGATTTGCAGAATAGCAGAAGGATCACTGTAGCGCAGAATCGCCTGGGAGTTCCAAACAATTCCTCGATTGTTCCTGGGCTAAATCGAGTCATTCCAAGTACATGAGTCTCTTCTCCAACCTCATTCCGACCTCCCCCCCAAAATTTGGAAGATTTCACTGTCGAAATCAACACCTCCGACCAACTGAACTGCTTAGAAATGCAACAGTTGGTCATGCATGATATTATGCTAAACCAAATGGTTCAAGACCAATGCCAACAGATTCCTGATGTCCAGGAGATTGTTTCCCCCTCCTTAATTCCAATTTTCGATCAATCAATTTCCACAACATAGCAAAAGGAGAATCTGACAATGTCGAGCACCCCAGATGTTCGACGAAATGCCAGTGACACTGTAGCAACTCAATTGTGTGATCATGTCCCTCCTCAATCATCTCAAGGTCATAAGGAAACTAGTCGTTAAGCAAAAGTGCAAGAATTGCATCAAAAAGGTGATGATCCAATTTCTTCCACTCTCACTGGAATGCAGCAGGTTGACATTGCTGGTGTGATACCTCAGCAATTATACAAGGCTCACCTATTGTCCCAGGCAGCTTCAATGATAGCAAATCCCACAAATGCATGCCTCTACAAGTACTAGTAAAGGTGCTAGCCCAGTGCCTACTATAGAAGAAACGTAACCTTCTCAGCAACAGCAGCTGCTGCAATCGGATATTGTCATTTCTGATGTTGATAAGCACACTAAGACACAGCCATCAACCTCAGTTCAAGTCCCTATCAAGATCTCCTCTAACTTTGATAAGAAAAAACAGTCCAAGAAAGGCACAAAGCCACCAGCACCTCAAGTAGTAACAGCTATCAGCAAACCTCAAGCACCTAGCACCACCACCAAATCCAAGACTCAATTCAATAGTTCTCCTCCTCCCCCTACTTTCACCCAGTCCTATGTCACTAGATTGAGAGTTGGACATGAAGCAAAAATCACCCCACTTCAATTCACCCCACCTGTTATTACCATAAAGCAAAGGAGGTCAGCAGTGATCTTCAAGAGGGAGGACTACATGGTCAAGTTTGCATATAGATGCAAATTCACAGTGATAGGAAAATTTCTTAACACCATGCCTAGAATGGAGATAATTAGAAAGAGCGTCATAGCTCAAACTGAACTCAGAGGAGGGGTCAAGATAGCTCATTTCAATGCCAGAACTGTATATAGACCTCGATAATGAGTATGATCATGCCACAGTATGGACCAAGCAATATATGTGCATACAGGGACAAATGATGAACTGGAAGCATGGAACCCAGCATTCAAGCCTAATGAAGATACACCAATTGTTCCTATATGGATAGTCATCCCTGAAATGCAATTGCATTTCTATTATATGGAGATATTGACTCCACTATTATCACCTATTGGTAAAGCTTTGTTCTTGGACCTTGCTTCATTTCAAAAAATCAGAGGTAGTGTTGCAAAGATCAAAATGCAGGTTGATCTCACCAAAGACCTGCCTACTCATGTCTGGCTTGGATATGATGAGGATGTCAATGGAGAAGGTCAATGGCTCCAGATCCAATATGATAATCTCCCTGAGTATTGCACCTACTGTAGACATCAGCGTCATTCACTTCAAGCATGTCAAGTCAAGCTAAATGAGGAGGAAAATCAAAGAAGAAAGGAAGAAACATCAGCTGTAGAGAAAGAACCATAGATCACAACCTCAAGTCACATGAAAGACAATCAGCTCCGGGGTAATTAAAAGACCAGAAACCCACACCACAATGGAGATAAGGCAGCAAAGGAGCAGATTATTAACCAAAAAGTAAAGGAACACCAAAAGAGCAAAGAACACCAAATCTCAGGAGATACACCAGCACAAGATAAATGGCAAACACAGAAAAAGAAGTACTTCAAAGGTAACTCCCAAGCCAGCAAGAAGCAACAGCAGATGTACATACCAAAGCAAATTGTAACACAACCTGTTGTTGTTGCACCCACACATGAAACCATCAGAAATACACAGTCAGGTATACCCTCTACATCCCAACAGGTAGCCCCAGAAATATTGAATTTCATTCATATCTCTGGAGGCACCACACTGTATCCCATTCCCATGATCCCCCTTTTATACCTGTTGTTCATGAAGTTGATGGAAGAATGGAGAAATGTCAGGAGAAAACTAGTGTTTTGCAGGATGGGGTACCTATTGAGGTTGGGATTACTCATGTTTTGCATGAGTGTGCTAGAGCACAATTGATTGACCATAGGATAGCCCCCCTCAATGCCCCTGCACTAGCTACTGCAGAGCCCCATACAGTTGTTGCAATAGGAGAAGAGACTTGTGATATAATCAGCTTAGATGAATACCAAATTAATCAGCAGGAAGATGCTATAAGGAGACTCCTAAAAGGGAAATCCCCTGCAGTGTCAGATTTCAGCATACAATCCCCTAAATACAAAAATAAGCCAAGCCAGAAGAAGAGAAAAGCCATGAGAAAACAGTCTGCAGGAATCTCTATCAATGAACCTACAACAGATCAGCACCTTCAGGAACCTACTACTCCATACCAAAGCCCAGCTGCCAACTTGAAATGGAACCCTGATGTTGATACTGCCAACAAATCGCAGACATATAGAGACCCTGTGCCAGACCCCTCCCTTTCACAACCTTTGCTACATGCCAATGAGCAGGACAGGCAGGAGGAATTGAATAAACACACTGCTCTAGTACCTGCTCCAATATAAGAATGTCCTCTAAATAAATATTATTCACAACATGATGAATATAGACCTATTCTAGAGGATGAGATGAGTGGAGGCTTTGAGGAAGAAGCTGTACTCAGTGATGCCACAGAAAAGGACCAACACTATGATCTCCTTGTAGAAGCCATTAATGGGGAACATCATCAAAATGATATCATTCAGAACCAGCGATTATCTCCTAGAATATATAACCCATCACCAAGGATCACAAGAAATATGGCTGCTATCCCACCAAACTCTAACCCCCCCCCCCTCCATGTTTTAAAGATCAGTATTCCATGAACCTCTGGAGCCAGTGAGAGACTCAAAACACTAAAACAAATCCATAAACTCTCCCTCATAGCTATTCTTGAACCATTTCTAGACTCTTCACATATCAACCAATACTAAAACCAACTATCTATGCATCATGTAGCTTCCAACATCAATGAAAAGATATGGATTTTCTGGGATAAGGACTTCTTTGGTACTATCACAGACCAAGATGAACAGCAAGTCACAATTGAGTTAAAGCATGTTGCGGCTGCTGAAATTTCCATCTCACAGTCATATATGCTAAATGCAAACCTACTTTGAGGAGAGCATTGTGGGACAAGCTAAGGATCAAAGCACAGAACTCTATTGTGCCATGGTGTGCCATTGGGGACTTCAATGTGACTGCATTAATTGAAGAAAAGATAGGGGGTATTCCATACCAACTCAACAAAAGCCTGGAGTTTCTGAGCATGATTGAGGACTGTGGACTCACTGACCTTGGATACTATGGACCTAGATACACTTGGTCTAATGGTAGAGGCCCCTGTTCAATTGTCTGGAAAAGACTGGATAGGGGACTGGCTAATGATAACTGGCTTGCTGCACATCCTGCTACTACCATTACACATCTGGCATGTACAGGATTAGATCACTCCCCTCTTCTCATAGAAATCAATGTCAGATAGGATAATACCACAAAGTATTTTAAATTCCTAAACTGCTCGACAGAAAATGCAACCTTCTTGCCACTGGTACAACAAGTCTGGAATACACCAGTCACTGGAAATGCAATGTGGATTTTCCATCAAAAAACAAAAGCACTTTGCAAAGAATTATCCAAATGGTCCAGACAAGAATATGGGGATATTTTCCAGAAAGTCAAGGAATTTGAAGAGAAAGTCAGAAAAGCAGAAGAGACCTGGGCACAGTCCAACAAAGAATCAGATAGAACAATTGCCCATGAACTCACTGCTCAATATGTCAAACACCTAAATATTGAAGAGGCTGTCCTGAAGCAAAAAACAAAATTACAATAGTTTAAGGATGGAGATGCCAACACCAAATGCTTCCACAGTCTGATCAGAGGCAGAAGAAGAAAGCTGTATATCCACAAAATCAAAAATGAAGACAATGACTGGATATATAGAGATGAAGCAATAGGTGAAGCTGCCTGTGACCATTTTCACAACCTGTTCACTGATCCTGGGGGAGTCATCAGGGAAGATCTTATATCTTGCATCCCTACACTGGTTACATAAGAAGATACTCATCAATTCAACAAAGATCCTACAATGGAGGAGCTCAAAGACATTATTTTCTCAATGAATCCATCCAGTGCTGTAGGTCCAGATGGCCTCAATGGAAAATTCTTTCAGCATTGTTGGGATATCATCCAGTTTGATCTCTTCAATGTGGTGAAGGCATTCTTCTGTGGTCAATCAATGCCTAGGTACATGACACAAGCATGCTTGTTTCTGATACCTAAAGTGGAATTCCCTAACACTTTGTCAGAATTTAGACCTACAAGTTTGAGCAATTTCATCAATAAGATTATATCCAAGATTATTTCCAAAAGAATTGCACCTATTCTCCCCAAGATCATCTCCCCACATCAGACTGGCTTTATCAAAGGCAGAAGTATTTCTGAAAATATTATGCTTGCACAGGAGATTGTCCAGGGAATCAAGAAGCCAAACATAGGTGCTAATGTAGTGATCAAATTGGATATGCCAAAGGCTTATGACAGAGTATCTTGGTCCTTTACATGTATAATGATGAGAAGAATGGGTTTTAGTGAAAGAATCATTGACATGGTGTGGAGAACAACATCCAACAACTAGTACTCTTTCATAATCAATGGCACAAGATTTGGCTTCTTTCATTCCACTAGAGGTCTAAAACAAGGGGACCCTCTGGCCCCTTCACTCTTCATTCTGGGAGCTGAATTACTGTCTAGGATGCTCAACAACCTCACACATGACCAGTTTTTCAATGGTTTCTATATGGAAAAGAGAGGACCTCAAATCATACATTTGAGCTTTGCAGATGATGTGATCATCTTCACCTCAGGCTGCAGAACTTCTTTAAAGAAGATCATGAAGGTCCTTCAAGATTATGAATCTGGGCAGCAGATCAACAAAAGCAAAAGTCATTTTATGACTGCCCCCTCTGCTTTCCAATATACTACCAGGAGAATTCATCAGGTCACAGGCTTTACCAAAAAGGAATCCCCTCTAACCTACTTAGGTTATAACCTATACACTGGCAGGAAAAGGATTATGCACTTCAATGGTATAATTTCTAAAGTGCTAAGTAGGATAAGAGGTTGGCATGGCAGGATTGGGCTTCATGGCACACACTATCATACCCACTGGAAGAAGGGGACATTGGACTGAGACCTATAACAGAGATTTGTAAATCTATGGAATACAAACAATGGTGGGGATTCAGGACCAAACAGACACTATGGAGCAGTTTCTTATTGGCCAAATACTGTAAGAGATCACACCCCATATAAAAAAAATGGATCTTTGGACAGTCACAGACATGGAGAAGAATGATGCTCAACAAAGAAACTGCTGACTATCACATTCAATGGAGATTGCACTCAAGAAATTCCAGCTTCTGGTGGGATAATTGGTTAGGTATTATTGGGCACTTAGCTAATTTTAGACAAGGACGGGGCAGGCCTGGCAACATCAAGGTCTCACAATATTGGACTGATGGGAAATGGGATATTCAGAAACTCAGTCAAATAATATCTCAAATAGCTCCCCTGTCCATAATCTCACACATTCTCCAAGTCAAAATCCATTATAACCCCCACATCAATGACACACCAATATGGCAGCCTTCTGCTTCTAGGGAATTCTCCTGTGCATCAGCATGGACTGTGTTGAGAGAAATGAACCAGGTACTGCTCACAATTAAGATGACCTGGCACAAAAAAATACCCTTCAAATGGTCCTTTTGCCTATGGAGAGCATTGAGAAACAAGCTGCCCACATATGACAGAGTAGCTAGGTTTGGAGCTCCAAGTGTTAACAAATGTGTATGTTGCACCAAAGCAGGGAATGAAACAGTGGAATACATACTCAACTCAAGTCATTTTTCTCAAATTATCTGGAAGCACTTCAATGCACCAGTTGGGATTCAAAGTCACAGGCAGTCCCTAACAATGAAGTTAATGAACTGGTGGCTGCAAAAAAGAGAAAATGAGGTGTAGAAACTGGTCTTAGACATACTGCCAATCATCATATGCTGGAACCTATGGAAGAACATATGTGCAACCAAATATGGAGGAAAAACATCATCTATAACAAGAACTCTGTATTCCATCACTTCTGAGCTGCTCCTACTGCTCAGAACATCCTATGCCAACATCAAATGACCAGTCAACTGGCCATAAATGTACCTCACTATAGAAAGCTTACAACATCATACTAATTTGCAGCAGGTAGTTTGGCTAAAACCAGCAGTGGGATATGTCAAAATCAACACATATGGTAGTGCTTTAGGAAACCCTGGGAAAATAGGAGCAGGGATCATCATTAGAGACCATCAAGGCCACTTCATTCATGCTATTTCAAGTCCACTGGGAGAGGGCACTAATAATTTAGCAGAAACTCAAGCAGCCCTCATTGGCATTAATTGGTGTATGGAAAATAGCTACACCAAACTCCTGTTGGAAACAGATTCTAAGCTGCTCACTCAATGGCTAACAGGACAGTCTAAGCCACCATGGACCATATGCATGTTAATTCAGTAAATCATCAATCTGGGTCAACATTGTGATGCTTTTAAGTGAACTCATGTTTTGAGAGAAGCCAATTACCCAGCTGACTCATTGTCAAAGCTAAGTCATGACCTCACCTCCATGAGACATTACAATAACCAACAGGAACTACCTACACACATAAGGGGGCAGATTCACCTGGACTGCAAAAGCACCCCAGCATTTAGACATAGAAAGTCCAAAAGGCTCAAAATTCCACCACACATGTTATATAATACTGCTACTACAGGAGTACCATGGACACCTATACTAAAACAACAGCAGCAGTACTAGATACCATACATCTAGATTGTAGTAACACCATCAGAAGCAGTAACATATACAACAGGGCAGCAACAATTTACTCTCTACTTACTATGTTTGATCTGTTGCAGGACTCTAACATTGCAGCCCTTTACAATGTTCAGCAGGACTCCATAACCTGTCTGTTGAATACTGTGCTCCTGCTATGCCAGCAGCAAGCCCCTCCCTTAACATTCTTGTTGAATTTTGTAGGTGCAAGACATAGCATCAACTCACTGCTGCAACCAAGAAGGCAGTCACTAACAAACATGGTGTCACAATCTTTGCAAATGCAGCAACTTCTCTGGTCTCCCCTTCCTCACCTTTTGCTAATTTTGCAGGAAATTTGGCTTATCCAGTGTACTACCACAGATATGCAGATTCATCAGAACACTCAAACAGTCAGCCAACACAACAGCAGCCCTCTAGTAGCAACAAAAGCTAGACAACCACCATCTCAACAACAATCACAAACCACAGAGGCAGACAATATACACCCTCCCAGTAGAAGCACAACAGCAGCGAAAGATATTCAATACTCCAGCAGCAGGCACAAAACGCAGAAGCACAGCAGCAATCATCCACAGGAGTACAAAAATCAGATAGATTGGATAGGTCTAAGTTATTGATACAACTGCAAAGTGTGGTATTAGCACTTCTAATGCTTATCCTATTGCAGTTGCAACAATTACTATGGAACCTTTTCCTTGCTATTGCACACAAGATCATCACAATGCAACATTTACACAGGCAGTAGGTACAAAACACATAGCTCCACAGCAGTCACAATAACAGCAGCAGCAATGGCAATTGCAGCAGTGGCAACAACAGCAAAAGTAACAAGATGGACAGATGCTCATCAGCTCAACAGCAGCCACAAGCTATAGATAAACAAGGCATTCAGCAGAAGCAGCACACAAATATCCATGGGACCAATACCGCGGTGGAGTCAAATAATGCAGTACAACATAAGCTAGACAGCACAAAGCTCTCCAGTAGCAGCAACAGCATCAGTAGAAGACAACTTTCACCTCAACAGCAGTCACAAAGCACAAAAATAGTCCAGCTATCAGTAGAACAATTTGGAAGAATCTAGGTCATTGTTGCAATTGCAATGTGTGGTATTAGCACTTTCAGTGCTCATTCTATTGCAATTGCAACAATCACTATGGAACTCCCTTCATACCACAGCTTATAGGAACAACAACAGCAAGTACCAGATAGCCAATACACAGTTTCATAGCAGCAACAATAACAACAGCAGAAATGACAGCAGCAGCACTAGCACCATCAGCAGAAGCAACAGTAGCATTAGTAGTAACAGTAGCAGGATAAACAGATACTCATTAGTTCATCGAAAGCTACAAACCACATAAATGCAAGGCATGCAGCAGAAGCAGCACACAAATAATTATGAGCTGAACATAGCAGTACAAGCTCAATAATGCAATGCAGCCTCCTCACAAATACAAACCAAACAACACACAGCCCTCCATTAACAACAACAGCATCAGCAGAAGCCAGTTATCTCTTCAACAGCAGCCACAACTCACAAAGACAAAGCAACAACCAGCTAAAGAAACACTGAAAGCAGATAATATGGAAAAGTCTAGGTTATTGCTACAATTGCAATGTGTGGTATTAGCACTTTTAGTGCTCATTCTATTGCAATTGCAGCAATTACCAGGAAATCCTCTCCATACTATTGCTCATAAGTCCAACACAAAGTCACACTCTTACCAACACTAGTCAGCTAACACTCAGCTCCACAACAGCAGCAACAACATCAACAAAAGCAGTAATAACAGCAGCAACAACAACACTAGCAAAAGCAGCAACAACATCAACAGCAGCAAGATGGATACCTACTCATCACTTTAATAGAAGCTACCAGTCACAGCAACACAAGGCAATCAGCAGGAGCAGCAGACACAAATACAGGTAGACCTCAAGGAAGAAAGCGGATTTAGAAACACTCCAGTCAAGCAACCAACAAGCCAAGAATTCAATCATCAACTCAGCAGCATTCATCTCTCCAGCAACACACATCAGCATAAATTATCAGAGCAGGAACATAGTAGGGGAGCAAACCTACACTCCCTGCAATCCTTGATAATTAGCAACCCCAGCAACAGCATCAACAACACCAGCAGTAGCAGCAAGTCGTCACCTCAGCAACAGCTACAACCCATAGAAGCACAACAAAAACACCAAGCTACAACAACACATAAAGCAGGACTCCAGCACAAGCAACACATAGACACATATGAGAACTCCAGTGCAGACACCAGCAGTAGACATCACAGCAGCAGCAGCAGCAGCAGACATCAGCAGCACAATCCTCAGCATACTACTAACAGCAGACACTGTCAATACTGCTGTCTAGTTACAGTGCCCCTTTTTGCTAGCCATCTTCAACCTTGCTTTCTTTGTCAATATCAAAGCAAAGGTAAAGATTGCTACTACTTGTTATCTATCACATCACTTAGAATATTCCCATCATTTGCTAGGAAAAGATCCTATCGCACAGGGAGGATACTATTTCAAACCACTTATTCAGTAAACTTAAGAACATATGTAATTTTTTGTATAGTTGACCTAGGCTCACTTCACACTGCTTTTGTACATATGATTATCTATCGATGTTATAAGATAGACAATTATCACATCATCATAGGTCTAACCCATCATAGCTAATTAGGCATACTTGGTCGTCAAGTTTGGATGACCAAGAGTGTACACCCTTTCTTTCAGGAGGTAAGGTTTATGTCCCCATCCATTCCTGTATCTTATGTTATATATACGAAAATTAACACTAGGCATGCTGCTAGTGGATTTGATTAAAAAAATAGGAGATTAACCTACATATAACTTCTAAAATGATTCAATTAGCTCACAAAGGGGTACAAACATAAGAAGCATGATAGAAAGAAGCTTAACAGTCAATTCGTGGCACAAATTAGCCTAAGCACTACCCCAAGCATGGATAAAAACCCTGGTGCACGCACATGAGCTCAACCCCTCGCATGTGCGCCACCCATAGTACGTAGCAAGTTTAGGTAAGATACTTAGCTCAAGAAACCCAAATCATCACTCTATAAATCCCTTCCCCGCGTGAATTAACCTCCGAATGGATCGAGTCTTGTCTAAAATAACTTAATAATATCAATTAAGGTAATAGGAAACAAACCGAAATAATAAAGCTTTTATCTTTATAGAAATATGCAAAGTCAACCAAAAACTCAACCCAAGTCCACCTCCTGGAACCCAACAAAATTCATAAATTTTGAACACTCGTTGAAATACGAGTCCAACGACACAAGTTTCATCCAAATTCGACTCTAAGTCGGGACTCAAATCCCTATTTTTTATTTTAGAAAAGTTTTGCTAAAATCCCTAATTTTCCCACTTAGATTCACCAATTAAATGAATAAATCAAGGATGCATCATGTATAATAATCAAATCCGAGTAAAAAACATTTACCCCAAACCAAGTCATGAAAATACCATTAATAATCGCCCAACATCTGAGCTTCCAATCTCAAAATGTAATAAAATAACTCAAACCCTCAAAATAGAGTACATAAGTCTTCCCAGGGGTTCCCTTCGCAATCGCAGGACCTACTTCACGATCTCGAAGCACAACTCACTACCTGCCTCCAGAAGACCCTACGCGAAAGCGAACACTGGCACACAATCGTGATTCACCATCACCTAAGCCTACGCGAATGCGACGCCCTTCCGCGAACGCGAAGGCTAAGCCACTTGACATATCCAGCCTAACACAAATCAACACGACCACGACCACCAAACGCGCACGCGAAGCTTTAGCTCCTCAACAGTCAGTGATCACGACATCCCCAATGCGAAGAAGAAGAAAACCACCTGCTCCACAACAAGGGAAAATGGTTTGAAACCACCCCCAAACACACCTGAGGCCCCGGGACCCCGTCCAATCACACCAACCAATATCAAAACATAACACTGACCTACTTGAGGCCTCAAATCACACAAAATAATATCAAAACCACGAATCGCACCTCAATTCAAGCTTAATGAACTAATCCAAGTTTCCGAATTCCAAACTTACATCAAACAAGCCTAAACAACTCGGAATGATCCAAAATTTTACACAAAAGTTCCAAATGACATAACAAACTTATTCCAACTCCTAGAACAAGATCCAAATCCGATAACACCAAAGTCAAACCTTTGTCAAACCTATGAACCTTCCAAATCTTTAACTTTCCAACATCTGCCAATTCAAGCCAAAACAACCTAGGAAATTTCGAATTCAAATTCGTACATACACTTAAGTCCAAAATTACAATTAAAACCTATTGGAACCATCAAATACTATTTTGGGTTCGTCTACAGAAAAGTCAAACATTGGTCATCTTTTTTAACTTAAGCTTCCAACCTTGGAACTAAGTATTCCATTTTACTCCATAGCCTTGTCAAACCCAAACCAACCATCTCTGCAAGTCACATAGTAGCAAATACACATACGAGGAGCATCAAATAGGAAAACAGGGATAAAATACACAAAACGACCGGATCAGGTCATTACAGAAAGACCACATATCTCTTGGATATATTGAGTTATGGATCTCAACCAAACACATTTTTGACTCGCTTCATGAATGGCTATTATCTCTGCATGATTTGAAAAAATAGCAACCATATTTTATTTTATTGAACACCATGATATGGTAGTACCTCTACATGTGAATAAGTAGCCTGTTTGAGATCGACCTTTATGTGGATCAAATAAATAACTTACATCTGCATAACCAATCAATTGTGACCTGGTTTTAATTTAATAAAATAATACCATATTAGTGGTTCATCAGAGATATCCGAGTAGATGCTTAATACCATTCTAGTGTCTTTGTATTAGGGAAGAACTTAATCTTGCTAACAAGCCTATAGAGAAAGTTATATGTGGTCAAGAATTATTAGAAAAATACATTAATGGACCAATTGCACCAAGATATGATTTTAGTACCTAAAAGCTCTTCATCGTTTTCATGGGGACAAAAATGGATCTTTATTTATATCAACCAATTTTCCAACCATCAGAGTACTCAATGGATGTGCTTTATCCATATAAAATTATTTAAGATATTGTTTTTGTATGTGGATTGATGGATAAATATTTCACTTTTCAAATGCTCAATTTGTAAGCCAAGATAAAATTTTGTCTTTCCAAGATCCTTCATCTCAAATTCTTTCTTCAAACATTCTACTACTTTAGGAAGCTCTTCAGAAGTTCCAATAATATTCAAGTAATCAACATACACAACTATTATGATAAATTCAAATCAATATCCTTTTAAAAAGACACAAGGGCAAATTATGTCATTCTTGTACCCTTCTTTAAATAGGTATTCATTAAGGTGATTATACCACATTTGTCCTAATTGCTTTAAATCTGCATATGGATTTCTGAAGCCTTATTGAACAAGTTTCCTAGGAATCTTTGTATCTTTCAGACACTTTGAATCCTTTAGGAATTTTCATAAAAATTTTGTTGTCTGGTGAGCCATAAAAATAGGCTGTGACAATATCCATTAGATGCATATAAAATTTTTCATGTACTGTTAGACTGATAAGATACCTGAATGTGATTACATCCATGATAGGAGAATACGTCTCCATATAGTCAATGCAAGGTCATTATGAAAATCCTTGTACCACAAATCATGCTTTATATCTACCAATAAATGCATCTGGTAGTTGACTTATATTATTTTGCAAATGAATTATCCTTTGAACTTTCAGTTCACATTGATTTGTACGAGGATCAAATTGAGATAGTGACAATTCATTATAGTTTATCTCCTTTTCCAACTACTTATTCTCTCCCCCTAATGTTGGAAAAATTGATTCATTAAAATGGCAATCGGCGAATCTTGACGTAAGCAAATCTCAAGTCATGGGTTCCAGATACTTAATAATAGAAGGAGATTCATACTCAACATATATCCCCAACCTTCTTTGAGGATCCATCTTTGTGTGTTGCAGTGGAAAAAATGGAATATATATGGCACATCCAAATATTATAAGATGAGAAATATTTGGCTCCTCATTATATACCAATTGTAATAGCTAGACTTTATAATAATTTGTTGGCCTGATGCGCACAAGTGCTATGGTGTGGAAATAACAATGACCCCACACCGAAATGGAAAGTTTTATTCTCATAAGCAATGGTACAGCAATTAATTGGAGGTGTTTGATAAATGATTATGTTAGACCATTCAGAGTATGAACTTGAGCAACATGATGTTCAATTGTTATCTGAGTTGACATACAATAATCATTAAAGGCTTGAGATGTAAATTCACCATAATTATCAAGACGAATTGTCTGGATTGCATAATTTGAAAATTGTGCTCTTAATCGTATTATTTGAGCCAATAATCTTGCAAATTCCAGGTTGCTAGTTTATGATAAGCACACATGAGACCATCTTGTAGATGCATCTATTGAAACCATATAATTTACCTTAAGAACATAGAGAATTCCTTAAATTGAAGAATCTTTCAGTTCTTCAATACATGTCTATGTGAATTCTCAATTATTTTGCGCATCATATTAGAATCGGAATGGCTCACCTGGTCATGTCAAATAATAAAATTATTTGGGATTGTTTACTATGATATGTATTTATATTTTGCCAATATTTGTGTAATACAAGCTGGAGGAAAGAACATGTAATTTTTCAAGTATATATTTCTTACTCGAATATCACGACCCAAAACCACCAACCAGCCGTGATGGCACTAACTTACTAGATAGGCAAGTCAAACATAACAAAAGTGAAATATAGATACTGAATTAACAGAAATAGTACAAGTCTAAGGCCAATTAACATAAACAACAACGTCGATACATAACAAATACCCCAAAATTGATAAATACAAAGTCATGAGCTCTAAAACGGAAATACAAGTAAGAAAAGCTAAATAACAATATTATCCGAAATAAAAACAACAGTAAAAAATAAAAAAAGACGCCAAGACTGCGGTTGAGATACAGCTCTATCTCGTCTCTCAGATGACCACTCAACAATAAGCCTTCGCTAATAGTGACTCGGTCCAAAACCTGGATTCGCACAATTAAGTGCAGAGTATAATGAGTACCCCATGTACTCAGCAAGTATCATAATTAACCTCGGTAAGATAATAGAAGCAAGAATTATAAATGATACTCGCTATTCACCTGTGTCGTTCATAAATCCGATAAGTAAAGAATAACAAAATGATCATGTCATAAATCACAGAAAAGAACCACCTTGGTGCACACAATTACTTAATGTACTCTGCTCACTCAACGTTATAGCATATAAAGAAGATATGCAAATAAATCAGGTAAGCAACCAAGAAAATTGCAAGTAAAGATAAAATGCAATAACCAAATCACACACTGACTAGCTTTTCCACAGAATTTCCATAACTATACCAAACCAATGATCATTTTTCCTCAATCTGCATGAACACCGGCTGGAAAACATATTATATGGTGACCCTAGGGGGATGTATCTATATCCACACGTTGCATGGCGTATTCACATGCAAATAATCATACTCCATGCGGCGTAGTCACGAGCACAATTTCACAATCTGCCCAGCATGATCACGGGCTCAATATCAAAATTCGCACGGCGTGGTCGCGTGCTACCAATCCAAACCATATCACACATAAAGAAAATATACAAGAATACATGTATATGATCAATAAATATCAAATTTCATACTCCTAGACTAGTATAAGTGACATGCTTAGGTGTATGCATGTGCAAAGTGTGCTATCATAACTCAATTCAGGTAATTGCATCATGAACGTAACAATTATCAAATTCAATCTGGATATTAACCTTTATTTAACCTCAAACATGGTTCAAATAGCTCATAACAGGGTTACAAATATAAGAAGCATCACAATATAAAACTTAGCAATCAATTCAAGGCATAACATAGCTTAAGCAGTACCCCAAACATGAATAATACCCCGGTGCACGCACATGTGCTCAGGCCCACACATGTGCGCCACCCATAGCACGTAGCTATCATAAATAACTCAGGCGACTATTACCTCAACCAAGTTTAGGTAAGATACTTAGCTCAAGCAAGACAAATCAATCCTCTAGTAGGCCTTCCCGCATGAATCAACCTTCGGACGGTTCTCGAATTTACCCACAATAACTTCATAGAATCAATAAAAGCCATATGAAAACAATTCCAAATTATAAATCGAAGATATTTAATATAAATAAAAAACGTCACCCAAAAAGTCAACCCCGAGCTCGCGTCCCGGAACCTAACAAAACTCACAAATTCCAAACACCCATTTCGATACGAGTCCAAATATATGGGTTTCATCTAATTCCAACCTCAAATCTACCCTCAAATCATCAAATCTTACTCACCAAAATCATAGTCCAAAAACTCCCAAATCTCACCTTGAATTCATGTAAATTAGGTGTAATAATTTATAGGTAATCAATATTTAACGCCAAAATCAAGTAGAGATCATTTATCCCTTCATTTGTGATGAAATGACCTCCAAACATCGTCCTTAATCAAGCTCCACAATTACAAAAATGAGAAAAATGACTAAACCCTCGATATAAAAATCCTGTCCAGTAAAATCGCACATGCGATTACTTGACCGCTTCTGCGGCTCCGCTTCTTCGGAAAGAAGCTCGCATCTATGGCCTAGCTCGACTCCCAGACCTTCCGCTTTTGCGGCTCACCAAACGCACTTGCGCCACTTCTGCGACCTCTCCTACGCACTTGCGCATGGTGTTGGAGCCACTTAAACTTGTACTAGTTTGCCAACCTGGTAAACCAACTTATAATTTTTTCATTTGAACACCTCAACTTAACTATTTGCACATTAATAAATACCTTTGACCATTGACCGTGCTTATGTGGAAGTGATGTAATTGACTTAGTAATAATGCATGCCAATCACACACAAAAAGCGCGTGAATATAGAATTTTATTAAAATAAAATACTTAAACCAGAAATAGAAATTAAATATAGAAAGGAAAGACCCAAAATTCTATCGTCTCCCTCACGCCTCCCTTTTCTCCCTCCCCTTTTCTTTTCTTTCTCTCCACCTCCTCCCCCACC